>OZ020198.1:23788226-23941693 GCA_963971165.1 Philopedon plagiatum | reverse complement strand
GAGACTCGCTTTTTGGTCCATTTTTATTACACGCCAGTGTTCGTCTATGTATTATTTAGTCTATGCCTAAGGGAACCTTTTTTGGGTTTGATCAGGTTTCCTAAGGTTTAGTACGTTACTTTCTCGTAAATTACTTTTTCAAAAAGCCGTTGCTTGAAGAAATGAATATCCGAAAAAATTTAATTTCGAAAAAGATGTTCTCTGAGAAAATGCTTTTTGAGCAGTGCTTAAAAACAATTGAAAATTTGGTTTTAGATAAACTGTACTTTCCTAACTACTCGTATATCCCCACAAATGTGCAGAAGGCATAAATAAAAAGTGCTACAATATTTACTTTTTCATATTAATCAAACAATTTTATTTATCCCGTCGCGTGTAAGCTAAGATGACCAACTACTGTTCTGTTTTTTTAAATAAACATCTTCTCTGATGTTAAATTCAATAATTTTTTTCTAAAAACAGCTTCTTCGAAACATGTTTTTGCGGAAATGGATCTACAGAATTTTTTCGAAAATATTTTTTTTAAGAATCTTTCAAAAATACATTTTCCGAAAATATATTTTTTAGAAAACATAGTTTTTCTAAATTTAAATTATGTACTCTACTGGCTTAGAAAATGTCAATGAAAAAAATGACAAAAATATCCTGCACTAACCTAAGCGAACCGATTTTGTGTTCGGTCAGGTTCACGTTTCCTTGTGTCTGATATGTTACTCTGGTGTAAATTAATTTCAAAAAGGTGTTTTTTTTAATATTATGAATATTCGAAGTCCTCTTTGACACAGTGTTTGAAAAAATATACTTTCTAAAAATATGGTTTCTTAAAAAAATGTAGTTCCTTTCGAAAATAGTTAAAAGGAAAATTCGAAAAGTTGGTTTGCGAAAAAAAAATTGAAAACTTCCCTAGTTTTCGAATAACTGTATTATTGCGAAAGTTCTGTTTTCGAGAAAATATATTTTCGAAGAAACGTGCTTTCAAAAAATGTGTTTTCGAAAAATTTCCATATATCGGTCCAAATGGACAGAAGGTATAAATAAAAAAAAATGCTAGAATATTGGTAAGTTAAGATGACAAACCATTCTGTTTTCGCAAGAACAGGTTTAGATATTTCGTCCATGATAATGTCTTGTCCGTTTTTGTTTGGTCTATACTTTTGTGTAGCTAGAGGTGACGTTGTGTACCCCACCCACTCTAGACGAAAATCTAAATCCGACCCTGCATTCCTTTGTATATATATATATATATATATATATATATATATATATATATATATATATATATATATATATATATATATATATATATATATACGTCTTTCTAACAATCCTGAACCATAGTTATTCCATACCATCCTGAACCACCCATTTCTAGAGTAGATAAGAAGAAGTTAATGTCATAGATAAGCGTATATAGGGGGTGGGAGAACCTATTCTGTAATATATATAGTAATTTTATTATAAACAAAAATTTGTATATGTTGTTATATAATTATCCTGAACCATAGCGGCGTTGCCGCAGTCACAACAATTTCATTGCTTATTTGATGACTCTTTTAAAGATTTACTACCTGTTTGGGGTACGTTAGGTCGTTTTCATTTAAAGGACACGAGATTACAACCTATTGTGAGCGTTAGCCCAAGATGTTTTGGTTTATTTGAAATAAAATATAGACGAAATATAAGCTGTTTTCATACTTTTAACCCTTTCTTTAAAATTTTGCAACGGCAAAATAGACTGAAAAATCTGGAATATTTAACACAATATGGATTTTTCTGTAAACAATAGTGTGTGGATTTATTATTACAAATAAATGTAATGATGGCAAAAATGGCACAAAAACGCGAATTCGTTTCCTAGACTGTTAGAAAAATGTCAAAATGAAAGCGAAGAAACAATAGGGAATATGCATATAACCCAAATAAATCTGAAATATTTTTTTTATATTCTCTACATAAATTAAATGTTTATGGCGGTTGCTGTTATTCATTTATTTTGGTCTTTATTAAAAACAAAGGATTTAAAACTGTAAATTTTCGCGCTATTTTCGAAACTTGTAAAACGTGATCCCATTGGCAGTGTCGTCAAAACTGAACGTATGACTCATCATGAGTATATAGCGAGTTCCAGTGTTGTAGAGTCATCGACAACTCAATAAAAATGGCATTTAATGCCTAACTCGTCCAATGAAATATCACTGCACTTAAAGTAGAAGGTTCCTAAAATCTTATTCATGTATACTTCAAGCCGAGATCGGTCCAGAAACCTTTCAATTTTGCAACAAAAATTGACATTTCTGCGACTTTTTGACATATCATCTTAATAATTTGGAGTAAATAAACTGCAATTCTTTATTTTCATGACAATCTTCGAAAATTCAAAAATTTTCAAATTATAGATGTCCCCGATGCAAATAAACCTATACATTTATTCAGGCGCGGCCCGTGAAATTTCAAAGTGGCATATCTCTGTTGCTACTTATGGGACCTGTTTTTAGAAAAAAATTATTGAATTTAACATCAGAGAAGATGTTTATTTAAAAAAACAGAACAGTAGTTGGTCATCTTAGCTTACACGCGACGGGATAAATAAAATTGTTTGATTAATATGAAAAAGTAAATATTGTAGCACTTTTTATTTATGCCTTCTGCACATTTGTGGGGATATACGAGTAGTTAGGAAAGTACAGTTTATCTACAACCAAATTTTCAATTGTTTTTAAGCAGTGCCAAAAAGCATTTTCTCAGAGAACATCTTTTTTGAAATTAAATTTTTTCGGATATTCATTTCTTCAAGCAACGGCTTTTTGAAAAAGTAATTTACGAGAAAGTAACGTACTAAACCTTAGGAAACCTGATCAAACCCAAAAAAGGTTCCCTTAGGCATAGACTAAATCATAGACGAACACTGGCGTGTAATAAAAATGGACCAAAAAGCGAGTCTCCCTTGAAACATTTTGGGGGATTACTGGTTTATGGCTTAAGAAATTATATGTCCACCATTATATACATATGCATGTATATGTACTAAACATATATGTATATATATATATATATATATATATATATATATATATATATATATATATATATATATATATATATATATATATATATATATATATATATATAAATCCGACCCTGCATTCTTTTGTAGATATCTACAGTTCCAGATACCGTTGTTTTCCTTTTTCAAAAATACTTAAAAGTAACAGGTTTATAAAAATGGTTTTTCTTAAAACCAGAATATTTTTTCTCTTGTAGAGTATCTACACAAATGTGCTTTACATTAGAAAATGGTTTTTATACCTTAACTTTCATTTCAACTCTATTTCGCGAGGAGAGTTCCGGGAAAAGATTTTTTTAACGTTGACGTGATTACACTAAGCGCCTTGACAACGACTATGTAATAAAATTTTAATGCCAATAGAATTCTAATCTAGAAAACGGCAGGATTAAAACGATTTAGTTTTATGAATGAAATTTCCATAAATATAGAAATGTTCATGATGTGAAAAAAATCCATCAAGCTCTTTTATACTTTTAATCGAAAACAAAAATCTGCAAAAGCTTTTGCACGGCACTTTCCTCGCTAAATACAGCTAACTATATATATTTTTTAAATGCACACTGCTTCGTATTTCGTCATAGGTAACACCACAACCTTCTGTAAGACACGGTTGCAGCGCCGGCTCACGGGGGGGGGGGCTAAGGGGGCTATCAGCCCTGGGCGGTGGGCTAAAGGTTGCGGCGAGTGGAGTAAAAATTGTAAAGCTGAAAAACATTTTCTGGCGTGAAATCTTGTATTCTATTTTTTGAAATTCCTTGAGCTTTTCTCAAAGATAAATTGGGATGACGTTTGAAGAAATTTCTAAGCCTTTTTGTGCCGGCATTCGCGTCTTTTTTTCAAAACTGAGGGGGAAGGTTAACCCTTATAGCAAGCTGATGCGCTAGTCTGCGAATGTCTGCGAGTCCTAGACTATAATATTTTTTGTCCATTTCTAAACAGTACTGTACCAAATCTTCTTCCATTTTAGGCGATAAAACTGGTTTTCGACCCATTTGTAGTTTACATTGTTCTTCTAAGGGTTGCTCACGTTTGACATATAATTCAAGGGTTATTTTTGGAAGGTTGAAGCTTAGTTGGGTTCCTAATTTTGGATATCCAATTGTAGGAAACCTTTCTATCCAGAATTAGGCAATCCTAGCAAACCCAATCGCCCCGAAAAATTTTCTCCTGCAGCGCTTTTCCACCTTACCACTTTCCATTTAGTGGCTGACCCCCCCCCCCCCCCCACCAAATCCTGAATACGCCACTGGCTCCACCTAGAAGTGAACACTGAACAGCCGAACTGTGTGCTCCACACAGGCTCATTCTATGTGAAAGACCTTCCGTTTTGTTGATTCAATCACAGAAAACTATTATCAAGTTTTGAGATGATGTAGTATCCAAAATTAGGCCACAATCCAATATTAGGCGACTTTCCTCTACATATTTGTGTTTTTACGTTCGTTTTATTCACATGGATAATACCTAGTGGAAATACAAATTGGAAAATTTTATTGCGGGGGGGGGGGGTCAGCTTTGTATAGCCCCGGGCAGTAAACAGCCTTAAGCCGGCACTGCACGGTTGTGGTAACACGTAAGTTACATTAACTTGTCAGTTCTAATGACAAGTCAAATTGTAGTATGTTTAGGTACCTTACAATAACCAAACATTTTTATAGTAAAAATAAAAAGAATTTTTTAGATTTATCACCTTATTTACAGATTTAAAAGATTACACAGCTCCACAAAAAAAATTCGATAAATCACCCGATTTGGGGTCGCTGAATCCAAATTCGGGGTCCATTTAACCCCATCACGTCAGGATTTTTCATAACCTCAAAAGAAAAACCCGAATCCTCAAAAAATCCTCTATCCATTGATCACTTAATCCCAATAACCCCATAAGCTCCTTATTCCTTCATCCCTTAAACTCTTAATTCCTGAAACCAATAACCCCCAAAACCCATAAACCCCAAAACCCATAACCCCAAAATCGAATAAGTAGTACATGCAAGTAGCAATGATGTCCAAAGATTTTTTTTCGTGCATGAAGCTATCCTTTGCTGGGTTATTGAGTTGTGTGGTTATTACAGAATATGGGGTTAAGGCTCAAGAAGCCTGAATGGCTTTAATATACGTATTTCAGTGCTTTAACGCACCAAAGTATTTTTCTTACGGTGTTATGGGGTTTTAGGGGTATAGCATTTGAAGTCTATGAGGTTAAAGGGTTATGGGTTAAAGGAATTAAGGGGTTATGGGCTTGTAAAGTTATTAAAGAATATGAGTTTAAGGCTCAACAAGCATGCATGGCTCGAACATACCGTGTTTCAACGCGCATAAGTTTCTATCTTGCGGGGTTATGGGGTTTCGGGGTTATAGAGTTTTCAGGTTTATGGGTTTTGGGGTTTATGGGTTTCGGGGGTTATGGGTTTCAGGAACTAAGAGTTTAAGGGATGAAGGAATAAAGAGGTTATGGGGTTATTGGGATTAAGTGATGAATGGATAGAGGATTTATTGAGGATTCGGGTTTTTCTTTTGAAGTTATAAAAAATCCTGACGTGATGGGGTTAAATGGACCACGAATTTGGATTTAGCGACCCCAAAAACATATGGTAGATATAGTCATATTCCAGGGGTAATTTATCGAATTTTTTTTGTGGAGCTGTGTTATTTTCCACGTAAAATTTTAAACACTGTATATAGTATTGTCTTTTCCCTGTATTATATGAAAAATCTAAATTGTAACTGAAAGCTTTAGGTTAATCCCATTTCATACATAACAACAAAATACAACTAGTGAATAAGTAATAGCTGTCCTAGATATAGTGCTTAAAGTAGAGCAAGAATAGACTAAATTTAATTTCTTAAGTTGTGCACTCTATGTCTAAGGACGCAAAAGTGTCTTTATTTATTACCGATGAAAACTATAGATTTTAAAACAAGGAGAAGATTTTGAGTAGTCTGGCTAAAAATATATTTTCCCTTGCATATCACAAAAAACGTGACATTTTTGTCGTTTCAAAAAAAAGTTAAAGTGGCTTGGTCCACTCGGCTTTTTATAAAAGCTTCAATATTGGATGGAATTTTAAGTTTGAAATGTACCAAGCAGAAATAAAACACGATAGGCAAAGACTAGTTTTTAATATTTTCGAAACAATATTTTTTACCAAAAGTCATTATATCTAACTGTAATATCATCTTCATTACCAGCTGAGCATTTTAAATTATAATAAAAGTGGTGGTATGTAGACGGTATCTGTAAAAGGTCTGTTTTTTTCGCAGTTGTTATGGTATTTCCATTTAGATATAAAATTGGGAGTGGTGCAAGAATCTGATCTCTGGAGACCTTCCCTTTTTTGAATGTCAACTATGTATAAGGGTTGAGTATCGCTTACTCCATATATTTAGAATAAATTTTAAAAGGATCTTCTATTTTATCTAAAATAGTGTTAATTGTTAAACATTCAACATTTATGGAATCCGACGTAATTTTTCGGTTTGTAATTAATTTCTATAAAGCAGAAGTTAAGAAAAAATTTTCTTTTTTCATTACTATTACTGTAAAGTGCCATTTTTTCCTTGCTGTCTTAATAACATCGATCCAGTCTTTAGAACTATAAATGATGGGGTAGAATTTTTTATTTTTTCAAATCTGGCGGAAGTCTCGATCACACGACATAAAGAAATGTCCACTTACTAAAAATTTGTGTAGAATTTCCGTCACTGTTAACTCTTGAGACTGAACCATTTTCATATTTCTGTTCTGGCCCCCACAATCGTCAAAGTACATTATTTAAGGAACGGAAAAATGGTACCAGCTAGTCCCAATGATCGACTTGAAACAGGGGCGGCGTGAAAATATTTTTGTGCAATAAATGTAAAATAAAACCAAATCTAGACTCTATTACAATTTTTTGGCATTACATGATATAATTAACATTTTTTCAAAGTTCGCTTCAGTGAAACGCGTTCGTTTCTAATTAAGAATATCTGTAGTCTAGTCAGTTATAATTAAGAATATCTCTAGTCTAGAAAAGCTTTTTTCGACATCACAGCTCACGACACACCAAACGAATTTGAAAATTGTGTGATACTTTTAAACCCGCTACGAGCTTTTCTCAGTATTTGCACCGTTAGATCAAACGCCGCCGACGACGCGGCTTGCATTGATGTACTTTGACGACAGACCTTAACTTCCTTTTCCAATTTTTATTACGTATTTGCTTGTGTACTATTTTACTGTTTAATCTACTATAACCTGCATTTTTGTATATTTACTAATATTTTTGTGTTAAGTGATCCAAGTTTAATGCATAAGCTAGGCTAAAAAGTTGTAAGGCCAGTGACGGCGAATGCGAGATGCACGTGAATCATAACGCTGTGAATTATTTGGCGCTGTTAACTATTTATTCTTGCAGTCGCGAGTGTTTAGTTAGGATGTTTTGCTGGTTGTTTCTTTTTTAGTGTTAAAACGATTTACTTTACAAGTAGAGTTTTTTTATCATTACAAACGCCACAACCGTAACCAATTTTCTCCGATATGATAAATAATCATTTACCTGCTACCCCGTGATGTTGATGGGTTCACATGTTTACTACAATTTATTTGCTTTTGGAAAAACATTGTTAAAGAATTAGTTATGCAGTGTTTGCACACAAAAAAATATTTTTGCAAAAATATACGTTTTCCCTGTGTAACGCAACTGACCCCGGGTTGTCTCGGCATTCCAGCTTGGACAGTTTTCGCACTACACTTGCAGAGAGAGTTAGTTGCACCAAAGCATTGTAGTTGTGTAGGTAATTAGTCTTAATTACGGCAAATATGAACTCCAGTACCAGTACAATTACATAAATTAAATGTTTCTAAATATATATGAACTTTAAGTCTATTTTTGGTTTATTAAACTAATGGAATAGGAATATAAAAAATACAAGTTTACATTTTTATTGGTGCAAGAAAAGTGATCCCTAAGTTCGTATTGCACTATAGCTATCCTAGAATAAAAATACTAAAAGTAAATACGAAAGGCAATGAATTTGTTACTGATGCTTGTTATTTTTATTGTTGGTAGTTCACACAATTAAATGAGTGAAGAAAACCGAAGTCCGCTCTATTATAAATTATAACTCTTTTGGTGTTCGCAAAATTGTTTATGTAGTAGTAGTATGTAGTTTTCGAGATATCGCCTTGTAACACTTAAAAAACTTTAAGCATAATTCCAGTTTCTGGTTAAGTAGTTTTTAAGTTTTTGCACCCAACAAGCTGGCCGACAGACACACCAAAGGAAATGAAAAACAATATTTGAAATCTTAAGACCCCAAAACGCGAAAAATGATAAAAACAATTTGTGATGTTTTCGCAAATACAAATCCTACTTTCTCCAGCAAGGGAAATAAAAAGTACAAACATGCCTTGGCTGTTAAAACTCTTTTCAAAACCATGTGTTTTGACGGTAAATAAGTCCCTTAATAATAGCGAGTGACAGATCCTGCAGCCAGCCGTGTTTGTTATGTTTAATTGGTGCGCTTGAGAACCGTATGAAGAGTCCTTGGACCTCTTGAGACCTGGAAGTTCCTGTCGTATGGGAGCTGGTGCAGACAATACTAATTTCTAGAGCTAGCAACCTCTTTAAAACAAAGGGTAGACAGTTTTTGTTGTTTTGTCATTTGCTAGAAACGCCGAGAGGTAGTTGGAAGCATAGTTATTTAAGAATACTATGTAGTGCCATAGGGTATATACAGGCAGTTTTTTTTGTTATACATGCTCAGTTAAGAATATCAATGACAACACTGACAAATAGGTTTATTTACAATTCTAGAAAATGGTTAATTCTAACTATTCTAGCTATTGACTAGCAATAAGGAATATGCACATATTTTTTTTATTGCATAAGTCGTTTAAGGAAGTCATTACAAACCCAAAAAAAAACTATTTTGAAGAAAATTACTAGGATAATTTAGCTTCAAAAAATGTTTACTTTTCGGTATAATTTATTACAATCTAAAAAGCAGCCATTTTTCCTTCATGAAAATGACGTCAGGAGATCAGCAAAACTAAGTGTGAGTATACATGTTAACGTAACGCTTAACCGAAAGTCGAACAGATTTGTTTTTCTCGGAAACAGTCAGAGGGAGAGAAATCGAATTATTTGGGTTGATAGGTGAATAGTTCAACTAGCTTCGGTAAAAAATTCAGTTATACAGGATGTTTCGTTCCGGAGCTATTAAACGTCAAAGTTGAAATTTCCGCGATTTCCGTTGAAATCGGGTTCAGGTCGCAAAAGTGAATTAAATCGATGTAAATTTTCGGAGGTTGTAGGGGACCCGGAGATTCAGAACTCTGCCGAAACTGGTGAGGATCAGAAAATGGCAAGTAATTCTTTTGCCATTTGCAGACCCCTCTTTGGTACCCAATAACTTCAAAACGAAACGTCAAATCGAAAACGGATTCATCAGTGAAACTTTAAAATCTCAAATACTTTTTTGTTGCAATCCATTTGCCTAAACCTAAAATCACTGGAAAATAGAAATATTTGGAAAAAACTGGAAATTTAGATTTTTGGCCCAAATATTTCACGGTTTTTAATTTTTTGTGGGGTCAAAATGGTTCCAATTAAAATCCCATATACGTCATCGGAAAGAGCTCGTCGAATCTATTTTTTTCCAAATTTTTCAACACTGTCTTATAAAGGGATAATCACACTTAAAAATGAATACCGAATGGGTCATCCAGGAGCGTACTTAAGGGGTAAAAATATGATTTTCGAGATTTTTTCCGACAAATCCTATTTTTAACCGATATTATTCCACGCTATTTACCTTATTGAGTGATTCTTTTTTGATTTATTTTATCCATTAATTATCTAAGAATAACTCCCACTAATTTAAATCTTATTTTTCGTTAAGGTTATAAATAAATAGGTTTATTTGCATCGGGGACATCTAAAATAGAAAATTTTTGAATTTTTGAAGATTGCCATGAAGACAAAGAACTGCAGTTTATTTATATGATATGTCAAAATTTAACAGAAATGCCAATTTTTTTTGTAAAATTGAGAGGTTCCTGGACCGATTTCGGCTTGAAGTATACATGCATAAGATTTTAGGAACCTTCTACTTTAAGTGCAGGGATATTTCATTGGATGAGTTACGAATTAAATGCCATTTTTATCGAGTTTTAGATGACTCTACAACACTGGAATTCGCCATCTACTCGTGATGAGTCATAAGTTCAGTTTTGACGACACATCCAATGGGATCACGTTTTACAATTTTCGAAATTCGCGCGAAAATTTGCAGTTTTAAATCCTTTTTTTTTTGTTAATAAAGGCCAAAATAAATGGATAACAGGAACCGCCATAAACATTTAATTTATGTAGAGAATATAAAAAAATATATTTCAGATTTCTTTGGGTAATATGCATATTCCCTATTATTCTGTATATAAAATGAAAAATCTGGATAATATGAGGATTTTATTTCCCACAAATTTTAAAATAAATAATAATTAATTTAAAATTTATTCATTTTTAGTTTAATCTTTTTTTGCTGCTTGATCGTTCCCACGATTGGAAAATGCAGCGCACGTTGGACAATTTACGCTTGATTGGCTGGCATCGATGCGCGATGTAAACATCAGAATGTTGCCACTACAGACCTAGTGAATTCGTGTTTATCGACTTTTAGTAGGTATTTATAGATAAAAAGGCTATTAATATCTCACAAAAGAATCGTATTTCTATTATCTTGTTTCGATTTCATTCTTTTCAGCTTTCAATAGAAAAAAACTGGTCATGTGAGAGACCGGCCTCGGTCTTATTCACTTACTAAAATCTCAAAAATTTCTTTAATCCGAGATAACTGGCGTAGGCTTTAAACCTCAAGTACAATGAAATTTGTTAAGGTCGTGGGCTGGTGAAAAGAGATACACTATCTTTATTATTGAACAAAATTAGCAAAATACAGTTTCTTTTCATATAGGTAAGCTTTTTTCGAGGCTTTTTTAATTCTAAGGGTTATTAACACAAAAATGTTATAAAGCAATATAACCCCGAAAGACCTACTAATTGTTGAGATGGTATTAATATAAAGTATTAAAAGGCGATATCTCGAAACCGGTTTAAAATATTTTCATGAAATTTTAGTGAGTGAATAGGGAGATGGGGGGACATATTTAGGGATATTTTAAATCCCTTCTTTCAGCGGCGGATTAAGGCATTTGGGGGCCCTAGGCACAACTGATTAGATGGGGCCCCTCACCCCTTGAGCCATCAAGCCTGAAGTCCTAATTATACAGCCATCCTTTGACACTCGCAGCTAAATTTTGAAACGATGACAAAAAAGAATTTTCTTCATAATTTATTATGAAATAAATTTTAAAAGTAACAAAATAAATTCTCACAGGGAAAATAAAATAAACAAACATTAGTACATACTTACAAAACGTAACAAATAACACTTATTGACTTATACAATAAAAAATGAATTTAAAAAGTAACAAAATAAACTTCTTACAGAGAAAATAAAATTAACAAGTACATAACGTAAGATCAAAAAAAACGTCCTCAAAGTATGCCGTGGAATCAATCACGCATGTCTTGAATTATTACTCTTAAAAGGTAACATAGCTAAAAGGTATATGCATAGACTAAAAAATAATACATAGACGAACACTAGCGTGTACCAAAAATGGACTAAAAAGCGGGTCTCCCTTGGGACATTTTGGGGGTTTACTGGTTTGTGGTTTAGGAATTTGTTTGTCCACCAATATATATATATATATATATATATATATATATATATATATATATATATATATATATATATATAGGGATGTGTATTCGTGACTGAATAGTTAGAAAAAAGATTTTTTTTTCTTGGGTAGCAGTCAAGAAAGCTACCCAAGAAAAAAAAAAAAAAAGAGAGAAAAAAAAATTCTTTATATATATATATATATATATATATATATATATATATATATATATATATATATATATATATATATATATATATATATATATATATATATATATATATACTAAAGGGTTTTCCAATAAGAGGTGTTATTTTGATATTCAAAGGAAAATGCCATTTTTTGAGATAAATGATCGGATGTTTATTTCATTATAAAGAGGAAGGTATGCCGTTAATAATGGAAAATAACATCTGCCAAATGACCACCACGACCACGCCTACAGGACCATATCCTTTTCATGAAATTTTCCATAACCAAATCGCAAAGTGGCTGCCCTATGTCCTCGATAGCCTCACGAATTCCATCTTTGAGGTCTTGAATCGACGCTGGGCTGTTGGCGTAGACCTTCTCTTTCACGTGGCCCCAAAGGAAGAAGTCGCAAGGTGTTAAGTCACAAGATCTCGGTGGCCAATTGTGATCACCTCTTCGAGAGATAACACGGTCCGGAAACTTTTCCCGTAAAAGATCAATGGTTTCGTTGTTGTGTGGCACGTAGCGCCGTCTTGTTGAAAGTAAACGTTGTCCAGATCAATACCATCCAATACCGGCCATAAAAAATCATTAATCATCTGTCGATAGCGCAATCCATTCACCGTAACTGGTGCTCCAGCCTCATTTTCAAAAAAGTACGGTCCAATGACCCCGCCGGACCATAAACCGCACCAAACAGTCACACGTAGAGGATAGAGAGGCTTTTCAACAATAACTCTTGGGTTTTCCGAGACCCAGATGCGACAATTTTGTTTGTTGACGAAGCCACCGAGGTGGAAATGGGCCTCATCAGTCAAGATGATTTTTCGATGGAATTCCGGATCATTTTCATGCATTTCAAGGACCCAATCGGCAAAGACACGCCGTTGTTGATGATCGGCCGGCTTGAGTTCTTGTGTTAACTGAACTTTATAAGCCTTAAGACCCAAATCTTTATGCAAAATACGGTGTAATGACGTTTGTGGAATGTTTAATTCCAAAGAACGACGAGGAATGGACAAACCTGGGTTTTCTTCAACATGTTCGGATACAGCAGCAATATTCTCAGCTGTTCTTGAGCGACGTGCACGGGTTTTATTCTTCACATCACTAACTTGTCCCAACAGCTCGAATTTTCCCACCAACTTCTGTATTGCGGTCCGACAAGGTGCTTCACGACGACCCAAAAATGTTCGAGTTTTACGAACCGTCTCTGCCAAATTTTCACCATTTTTATAGTGAATTTTAATAATTTCAATGCGTTGCTGAAGCGTGTATCGTTCTATTTTTATTAATGGCGTAGTTTCTACTTGTCAAATGTCAAAAAATTACAGCTCCAAAAGTGACATCTACCGAAATAGCGGGCTATTCAAAATAACACCTCTTATTGGAAAACCCTTTATATCTATATAAAATGGTGAACAAACAAATTCCTGAACCATAAACCATTAAACCTACCCAAATGTTTCATGGAAGACCCGCTTTCGGTCCCATTTGGGTGTATTCGAGAATTTGTCGATATTTTTTATAGTCTCAGGCATGGGTGACTGAAAAATAAAACTGCTCTAAAGTTTTTATTTTTAAAAAAATTACATTATTGTCATTGTTATTGCATAGTACAGAATTTAAAAAAACATATACAATAAAGAACCTAAAAATTATAAATTTAAACTGAATGAGAGACGTGTCCACCTGATACTTCCAAACATTTTCTCATTCTTCTTTTTACAGCATCAGAAACATTAGTGAGCACTTGGGTTATTTGTAATTCTAGCCCGGTCTTCTAAATTTTTACAAGGGGTTTCGAAAACAGAGTGTTTAATGTGTGGCCATAAAAAAGTGTCACGGCGTGAGATCGCAGGAGCGTGGTGGCCACCTAACTGGCATATTACGACTAATGATTCGGTATTCGAAAAATTCTTCCAAAAAATTTACATTATTAAGAATTACGGGAATTGGTGCGCCTCCGCCACCGCCGTCCTGCTGGAAGTATATAGCCTTGTCACATCTCTTTATCGTCTAATGCAGCGTTCCCCAAACTTTTTTGCTTGTCGACCCACTTCAAGAAATGGTAATTTCTTGCGACCCACGTGAATTTCAAAACAAAAAAACAGGATTTTGATTAGAATGATTTAAAAACATATTTCTGAACACTGTTTGCGACCCACCAAAAACCAGCTTGCGACCCACAGTTTGGGAAACGCTGGTCTAATGCGTTTAGAAAATTTTCTAAAGTTTTATTACGGTATAGCGCCGAATTGAGAGTCCCTTCAAAAAAAAAATCGGTCCAATTAACCTTCTTTTCGATATGGCCGCCCACATGCCAACTTTCTGTGAATGCAGAGGCTTCTCTATAAAGAAATGTGGAATTTCAGAACTCCACATTCTCATTTGTTGAGAATTTACATAACCAGAGAGGTAAAACCATACCTCGTCAGTAAAAACGGTTTTTTTTCAAATACGATTTCATTATTATACAAATTACCCATAAAGCACTCTGAAAATTGCATTCGCTGCGGCTTCTTGTGTGGTAACAATTCTTGGACTGAGCTGAGACGATAAGCGGTAGTTTCAAATGAGTACGTTAGGCTTTACTACCTTAATTACATGAGCAAAGTTCACCTAATTTCTCCGGACTTCTGGGCGTTCATGGCAAAAGCTGAAATCGTCTGCCTTCCCTTAATCAGTAGATAATATCTTCCACATTTTACAACCGATTTGAACAAACTTGGGCAATATATTTTCGTGACGGAATAATCTTTCATATGCAATTCAAAAAACATGAAAAAAAATTGCTAATAACTAAATAAAACAAACAAAAATGTGCAATTTTCAAAAAAAGCTCATAAAATTCAGTTTTTTCAACTTTCAGTAGTTCAGTAGTTGCTTTTTCTTGCTTAATTTTTACTTTACCGTCATAAGAAGATAATGGCTAATAAGGAAGAAGAGTAGGGTACTGCGTTCAGTCTCAGATACGTGCAAAGTGCTTAGTGTTGTGAAATAAGGTACAAATAATACCTCTGTCCTCTGTGAAACAATATAAAGAGTTTAAGGTTAAATAGCACTTGCCTTTTTAAAGCAATGACATAGTGTTACCAAGCGGCCAACCTTCTAAGTACTAACCGTGCCCGACGTGGTTTATGATCGTATTCATTCCTTGAGTATTCCTTAGACCCTAAGGTATGATTTAAGCGTAGAGAAAACCTCAAGAACTGAGGGACCACTATGAATACGACTAGGACCATTCCTGGACAGGGTGCTTGTGGTGCCCCTACACCAGGGCGACCAAACAGGGGGCTGTTGAAGCCAAAGGATATTTCACTCACCTGGGGCGGCCATTTTAATTTTGTACCAGGGCGGAAAGTATTCTAGGAACGGTCCTGAATACGACCATTAACCTTAGTGATCGGACGGGAAATGGTTCGACCATTAAACTTAAACGTGGTTTAATAAAAACAGTCTATCTCTTTTTACAAGGCGCCGTCCTTAAGGAATGCTCTCAAAAGCCCGGAAAATGTGAAGGGAAACAATTTGGGATTTACCGTGAAATTCAAGGGACGCTATTCCAGTTGATTGTGACAGATTTGAGTAGATCTGCTTTAAATCTTGAATAAAGAAGTCTGTACTATCTGTCGTGTTCTTTAAATATTTTAGAATTTGCTCAGGTTTTTGTTTTTTCATAATTCATAACCAAATAAATAATTGGGAGAAGAAAGATAGACTCATAATTCAAAGACAGGATATTTTTAATGCATGGGCAGCACACGTAGACTTCAAGCCTAAGTACTAACGTACCGTGGGTCTGAAGAGCAGGGTAATGTTAGCTATTAATACGGCATTTAAAGGATTGCAGCTTCGGAGGGGAAAACTTCTGCAGGCAATTTGTTCCATAATCTGGAGATCATAGGTATGAATGAGCGAAAGAAGTAGGTTGTTCTAGGTTTTTGTAGCTGGACAGTAAAGGGATGCATATGCGACGCGCTTCTCGTTGTTCCATTAGGAACAGTCAAGGGGGGAATGATTGCGGTTAGTTCTTCTGCGCAAAATCCGTGGAAATATCTGAAGAAAGATCCCCAACAGCGCGGCGATGAGCAAGAGAAGCGAGTTTTCTGGTGAGGACTGGGTCGTTGAGAAAGAACCTTACAAAACTGGAATTACTATAGACAAATGCGCAACTCTGCATTGCCATCTGTGAGACGTGAGAAGGTAACCTACTTAAAATATATTAATTCTCAGGACGCTGCCACTATATGACACCCTATGGTTTAGGACACCAAATGAGCCTATGAAAACCAGAGTGGTCTAAGTCAAAAAAAGCAGTTTTGAGATATTAAAGGTCAACGTTAAATGAGGATCAACATATGTCGAAAAACAAATAGAGGGTGGTTTTATGAGATTTTTCTTGGGAAAAGCTAAGCTTAAATTTTGTGATATTTGTTATTTTAAAAAAAAATACTCTTGTCCCTATTTTTTTGAAACTTGTGACTTAGACCACTATGGCTTTCATTGTTTGTGTGTTAACGTATTTCGTAGAAAATATCTTCTCAACTTTAATTATTTATTGTTTTGTACTTAAATCATCAAACACATAGATTATAACTTATATTAATTAATATTCATCATTATTGAACAAATAGTCTTCTAGGGGACCAATATCTTCTGGAATGCTATTTTCTCCATCAACTTTCAATGATCGAAAATAGTCTTGGTAGACGGGTGGTAAACTGAAACATTTCTTTCATGTTTTTTTCTTGTTCGCACTAACCGGGAGGATAGATTTATAAAGAAGGGGCAGGCCAATATTCTTGAAATCCATCAATCTACCCTTTTTATTCTTTGGAGCCAAATCCATTTCTTTGAACGAAATATCTTCGTTGAGGGGTTCTTTATAAAACAAATTTATATAGCTGCTTCTTATCGATAAATTTAAACAATTTTAAATCCGAAGCATATATTTTAACTTTTGATTAATCCCAAAATAAAAAATTATGTTCTTATTTTAAAAAATTATTTTTTTACGTTTCATTTACCTGATCTTGTAGAATCAAATTCAGTAGATGCTGATGGATCAGGTTGGGTTGGGTTTTATTCACTCTCACTTTCTTCATATGGTTCAACGTCAAAATCAATAATATTCATTTTTTTAGGATTTAAACAAAGCAGCATTTAACAGTCGATACAAAATGTTTACACGCATAATGGTCTAAGTCAGACTTGGACCACTATGGCTTTCATCGGCATATGTGGATGCGTTTTACATCCATATTAGGAGCGATATCTGTTAGTGTTGTACTGAAGACAGAAATTTCATATTTCGTTCAGAGGTAAATTACTACGTAAACAATACGATAGTGTCAAGAAACGCAATTCCGAAAAAACTGACTTTGACCACTCTGGCTTTCATAGGCTCAAATATAATGTTAAAACCAAGGCCTGATCTGCCGAATGACTTTCGGAATCCATACAATGTCAACAATTATTTTCTTTCAGCTTTCTGTGGCACGCGTAAACTCATTGGTCATTTTAGAGCAAACCGACACAGTGCAGCACCCTTTGATTTTCAGTTACCTTTCGGTTAATTTGGACATAATATTTGAAACATCAATTAGATTTAACGAACATAATATATCAAATTTGAGTAAAAAGTCATATAGTCTGAAAAGTCCTTTATTCAAATAAGCACGTGCTAAACTTTGTGTGCATAAGATATTCTGTGAATCCTACATTCTCTTCACCATATCGTACTGTATAATGTTATACTCTACACATGCTTAACACAGGATGATAATTATCGTTTGCAAAAAATCATAATAATTGTTGTATATTTATTTACAGCAAAAAAAAAACGATTCTGTTACTGAAAAAATTAGTACTTTAAAGTAGCTAAAATTGAATATTTGTATAAATATCTGTTCCTAGCTTCCATATATAAATTGTTCAAAACGTCAGTTCCTATCTATCTTAGGACTATCTTTGAGATCTCTTAAATAATCATAAAAAAATTGCGGTGCTGCCATTTAAAAATTTTTTTTTTAAGTAGCTACTGTGAAATCTGGCAACGCTGGAGAAAATGTTTTGTTGATTTTTCTTTGTTAGGTTATTTCATACAACTTAGCTTTTAGAAGTTCTAGCCTATCTCTTCAAATAACAAAGTTAGCCTGTCAGGTTTTAAAAAACTTACTTTTATATATATATATATATATATATATATATATATATATATATATATATATATATATATATATATATATATATAAAAAGGTGAAGAAAATATTGGGGAAACTGTCTGTATGGTAGTGCTCGACACGTGTTTCGTGCTTATTAGCACTCATCAGTCGCACATAACCAAGTTATTAGATGGGAAACTTGGAAGTTGAAAAAACACAAAGAGTTCACAGACCAGGGACCTGCTAGCACATTTGCGGTTGTTTTTTGTCAGGAGACCCAGGGATTTCCGGGCAACACCCAACATCACCACGGAGGCTGCAGTAGCACCTGCGTGAAACCTCTACCCCAAGGGATATAACAATATAAAGAAATAAAGAAATATCGACAGGACTATTTATAAAAAAAGGTGAAGAAAATATTGGGGCATATATTTTAACTTTTGATTAATCCCAAAATAAAAAATTATGTTCTTATTTTAAAAAATTATTTTTTTACGTTTCATTTACCTGATCTTGTAGAATCAAATTCAGTAGATGCTGATGGATCAGGTTGGGTTGGGTTTTATTCACTCTCACTTTCCTTATATGGTTCAACGTCAAAATCAATAATATTCATTTTTTTAGGATTTAAACAAAGCAGCATTTAACAGTCGATACAAAATGTTTACACGCATAATGGTCTAAGTCAGACTTGGACCACTATGGCTTTCATCGGCATATGTGGATGCGTTTTACATCCATATTAGGAGCGATATCTGTTAGTGTTGTACTGAAGACAGAAATTTCATATTTCGTTCAGAGGTAAATTACTACGTAAACAATACGATAGTGTCAAGAAACGCAATTCCGAAAAAACTGACTTTGACCACTCTGGCTTTCATAGGCTCAAATATAATGTTAAAACCAAGGCCTGATCTGCCGAATGACTTTCGGAATCCATACAATGTCAACAATTATTTTCTTTCAGCTTTCTGTGGCACGCGTAAACTCATTGGTCATTTTAGAGCAAACCGACACAGTGCAGCACCCTTTGATTTTCAGTTACCTTTCGGTTAATTTGGACATAATATTTGAAACATCAATTAGATTTAACGAACATAATATATCAAATTTGAGTAAAAAGTCATATAGTCTGAAAAGTCCTTTATTCAAATAAGCACGTGCTAAACTTTGTGTGCATAAGATATTCTGTGAATCCTACATTCTCTTCACCATATCGTACTGTATAATGTTATACTCTACACATGCTTAACACAGGATGATAATTATCGTTTGCAAAAAATCATAATAATTGTTGTATATTTATTTACAGCAAAAAAAAAACGATTCTGTTACTGAAAAAATTAGTACTTTAAAGTAGCTAAAATTGAATATTTGTATAAATATCTGTTCCTAGCTTCCATATATAAATTGTTCAAAACGTCAGTTCCTATCTATCTTAGGACTATCTTTGAGATCTCTTAAATAATGATAAAAAAATTGCGGTGCTGCCATTTAAAAATTTTTTTTTTAAGTAGCTACTGTGAAATCTGGCAACGCTGGAGAAAATGTTTTGTTGATTTTTCTTTGTTAGGTTATTTCATACAACTTAGCTTTTAGAAGTTCTAGCCTATCTCTTCAAATAACAAAGTTAGCCTGTCAGGTTTTAAAAAACTTACTTATATATATATATATATATATATATATATATATATATATATATATATATATATATATATATATATATATATATATATATATATATATATAAAAAAGGTGAAGAAAATATTGGGGAAACTGTCTGTATGGTAGTGCTCGACACGTGTTTCGTGCTTATTAGCACTCATCAGTCGCACATAACCAAGTTATTAGATGGGAAACTTGGAAGTTGAAAAAACACAAAGAGTTCACAGACCAGGGACCTGCTAGCACATTTGCGGTTGTTTTTTGTCAGGAGACCCAGGGATTTCCGGGCAACACCCAACATCACCACGGAGGCTGCAGTAGCACCTGCGTGAAACCTCTACCCCAAGGGATATAACAATATAAAGAAATAAAGAAATATCGACAGGACTATTTATAAAAAAAGGTGAAGAAAATATTGGGGAAACTGTCTGTATGGTAGTGCTCGACACGTGTTTCGTGCTTATTAGCACTCATCAGTCGCACATAACCAAGTTATTAGATGGGAAACTTGGAAGTTGAAAAAACACAAAGAGTTCACAGACCAGGGACCTGCTAGCACATTTGCGGTTGTTTTTTGTCAGGAGACCCAGGGATTTCCGGGCAACACCCAACATCACCACGCTACTGCAGCCTCCGTGGTGATGTTGGGTGTTGCCCGGAAATCCCTGGGTCTCCTGACAAAAAACAACCGCAAATGTGCTAGCAGGTCCCTGGTCTGTGAACTCTTTGTGTTTTTTCAACTTCCAAGTTTCCCATCTAATAACTTGGTTATGTGCGACTGATGAGTGCTAATAAGCACGAAACACGTGTCGAGCACTACCATACAGACAGTTTCCCCAATATTTTCTTCACCTTTTTTTATAAATAGTCCTGTCGATATTTCTTTATTTCTTTATATATATATATATATATATATATATATATATATATATATATATATATATATATATATATATATATATATATATATATATGTATATATATATAAAGTAGAAGTTTCTTGTCCGTACAATATATAAAAGAGAAAGAAGAATATCGGCTTTGCGGACTGTGGAAGTGTGTTCCTCTTTTGCATCACAGTACGGGGAGTCCAAGAAAATGGATAACCCCGGGCCGGGTAGACCATGACAGCTGTTTCGTCCTTGTTAGGACTCATTCAGACAGCCATAACCCAGTCGCACCAAGGCAAACGATGTTACTGTATCTTAAATCCGTTTTGCAAAACACAAGCAGGAAATAACATACCATAACACCACCTAGCGGGTGCTGGCTCTAATGCAAAAGCAGAACACACTAAAAAGGTAAAATCTAAGGGCGAACACGGCATCTCTAATTATGAGAAACGCATTTTCGCAAATTCGCCCAACTCGCCCGCACCATTCGCGCAGTGCAAGGAGGGAGTCACGACGTCCTCACCAGAAAGATGCATAAACCCTTAACAAAAGGCCAAGTAAGAATAAAAAGTAGAAGTTTCTTGTCCGTACAATATATAAGAGAGAAAGAAGAATATCGGCTTTGCGGACTGTGGAAGTGTGTTCCTCTTTTGCATCAAAGTACGGGGAATCCAAGAAAATGGACAACCCCGGGCCGGGTAGACCATGACAGCTGTTTCGTCCTTGTTAGGACTCATTCAGACAGCCATATCCCAGTCGCACTGAGGCAAACGATGTTACTGTATCTTAAATCCGTTTTGCAAAACACAAGCAGGAAATAACATACCATAACGCCACCTAGCGGGTGCTGGCTCTAATGCAAAAGCAGAACAAACTAAAAAGGTAAAATCTAAGGGCGAACACGGCATCTCTAGTTATGAGAAACGCATTTTCGCAAATTCGCCCAACTCGCCCGCACCATTCGCGCAGTGCAAGGAGGGAGTCACGACGTCCTCACCAGAAAGACCCATAAACCCTTAACAAAAGGCCAAGTGAGAATAAAAAGTAGAAGTTTCTTGTCCGTACAATATATAAGAGAGAAAGAAGAATATCGGCCAGCCAGCACCCGCTAGGTGGCGTTATGGTACGTTATTTCCTGCTTGTGTTTTGCAAAACGGATTTAAGATACAGTAACATCGTTTGCCTCGGTGCGACTGGGTTATGGCTGTCTGAATGAGTCCTAACAAGGACAAAACAGCTGTCATGGTCTACCCGGCCCGGGGTTGTCCATTTTCTTGGACTCTCCGTACTTTGATGCAAAAGAGGAACACACTTCCACAGTCCGCAAAGCCGATATTCTTCTTTCTCTCTCTTATATATATATATATATATATATATATATATATATATATATATATATATATATATATATATATATATATATATATATATAGCTTTTTTATCCGTTTTTTAGACCTATTTTTCATGAAGTTACGAGTGTTTAAAAGTTACTAGGTTTTTAGCATATTTCCACAGCAATCATGTACCTGTATTCAAGAACGTGGTATATATATATATATATATATATATATATATATATATATATATATATATATATATATATACCACGTTCTTGAATACAGGTACATGATTGCTGTGGAAATATGCTAAAAACCTAGTAACTTTTAAACACTCGTAACTTCATGAAAAATAGGTCTAAAAAACGGATAAAAAAGCTAACGAAAGCTTCTTAAGTCTAGGATATGACGTTTTTAATGAAAAAAAAGCAAAAAATGCCGAATTTTACGAGTTTTTTAGAGCATTTCCAATAGGAGGGGAATTTTCTGTCTATTTTTCCAGGTAGATAATCACTTAAACTGCATAATGCAGTTAGGTTCATCCTGAAATCTTTTTCCGATCAAGAGATATTTGATTTTGTCCATTTTAATTTCGGAATATATCACTGTGCGGCGCCTCTGGCCCGGCACTTTGATTTACGAACCCTAGATTACTAATCTCACATTACATGTCACAACTTAAGTAATAACAATAACACGATGCGTCTCGAATTCAATTAGCTCTAACTTGAATGGGGCAAAGTTAAACGCTGCAAAAAATTTTTAATTAAGATTGCATTGACAGTTGTAATTATTTAAATGTGCCACCCAAAATGACAATGCAAGGTATCTGCGTTAAAAGAACCGTGACTATGACGCTATTAATCCACCCTTGAAATATCCATTTTAGCAAATTAAAGACACAATTAGTTTCCAAGGGGTCTTGACTGATAACGAACCGTAGCCTCGGCTCTAAATGGGCATTAATTAATGAACCTAGGTATTTATTTTATCTTCATTTTAAGCAAAAACAATTAATTTTGTGTTTTAGAGCCACGGCCAATTTATTTAAAGGTTTTTTGTTTTTAAACGACAGCATTCGTGGCGATGAACCAGATCTGCAAAAAATTGTCTGCAAATTTTTTTCCCCAAAAACGATTTTCCAAAAGTACCTACATTTTTTAGATAATACAATATTTCGGAAAATACCGTTTTTAAATTATTTGTTTTATGTGGATTTTGAATATTGAATTTTAAAACATAATAGTTATAAAAAATCTCAGATTTGCTTAGGTTTGCTCATTTAAAAAAAAAATAATCCTAAGCAAACCTAAACAAACAAAACTGTTGTATCTCTAAATAAATAACAGCACTAAACAAATAATTCATCAAGCAATGTTTATCATTTAACAAAATTCAATGATAAATTAGCATAGTGCATTTTTATACTTTAAATGCTAATTATATGAACAAATATTTTATTGATTAACACTAACAATTCCTGTAGTTATTTCAGGAATTGCTCTATAATACATCGGTTCGTGCCAGAGTTTATAGAATTTTAATTCAGGCCGACAGGTCCTTTCCAAAAAGATAACGTGTTACAGTAGAAAATTCTACTTACTGACTGTATTTTATTAATTAACATTAACATTTCATTTAATTACTTCTGCAACTGCTGAATAATACATCAGTTTGTGTCAACGTTTACAGAATTTTAATCTAAGCTAACACGTTCAGTCTAGGATGATGTGTTAAGTAAGTAGAAAATTCTACTAACTGACCATGCCATTTTTATACTTTAAATACTTATTATATGAACAAATATTTTATTAATTAACACTAACAAATCCCTTAATTATTTTTGCAACTGGTCAATAATGCTTTAGTTTGTGATAACGTTAATAGTATTTAATCCAGGCCAACAAGTTCATTCTAAAAAGACGTGTTGCAGTAGAAGATTTTACTCACTGACCATATCATTTTAATAATTTAAATGCTAATTATATCAACAAATATTTTATTAATTAATGCTAACAATTAATTCCTTTAATTACTTCTGCAACTGGTCAATGATGCATAAGTTTGAGCCAACGTTATAGAATTTTAATCTAAGCTAACAAGTTCATTCTAGGAAAATGTGTTGCAGTAGAAAATTCTACTTACTGACCATGCCATTTTTATACTTTAAATGCTTATTATATGAACAAATATTTTATTAATTAACACTAACAAACCCCTTAATTATTTTTCCAACTGGTCAATAAGGCACTAGTTTGTGATAACGTTAATAGTATTTAATCCAGGCCAATAAGTTCATTCTCAAAAGACGTGCTGCAGTAGAAGATTTTACTCACTGACCATAACATTTTCATAATTTAAATGCTAATTATATGAACAAATATTTTATTAATTAACACTAACAATTCCTTTAATTACTTCTGCAACTCGTCAATATTTTAATTTTAATCTAAGCTAACAAGTTCATTCTAGGAAAATGTGTTGCAGTAGAAAATTCTACTTACTGACGATGCCATTTTTATACTTTAAATGCTTATGATATGACCAAATAATTAATTAATTAACACTAACAATTCCTTTAATTATTTCTGTAATTGGTCAATAATGCTTCTGTTTGTGCCAGGGTTCATATAATTTTAATCCAGGCTAACAAGTTCAGTCTAAGAATACGTGTTGCAGTAGAAAATTCTACTTTCGGACTATGCCATTTTCGTACTTTAATTGCTTATTATATAAACAAATATTTTATTAATTAACATTAACATTTCCCTTGATTATTTCTGCAATTGGTCAATTGGTCATCAGTTTGTGCCAAAGGTTATAGAATTTTAATCCAGCCTAACAAGTTCATTATAGGAAGATATGTTGCAGAAGCAAATTCTACTTATTGACAATGCTATTTCCATGCTTTAAATGCTTATTATATGAGCAACTATTTAATTAACTAACACTAACAATTGCTTTAATTATTTCTGCAATAGGTCAATAATGCATCAGTTTGAGCCAACGTTTATATAATTTTAATCCAGGCTAAGTTCCTTCTAAGAAGACGTGTTGCATTAGAAAATTCTACTTACTGACTATGCAATTTTCATACTTTAAATGCTTATTATGTAAACAAATATTTTATTAATTAACACTAACAATTCCTTTAATTATTTCCGCAATTAGTCAATAATGCATCAGTTTGTGCCAATGTTTATAGAATTTTAATCCAGACTAACAAGTTCATTATAAGAAGACATGTTGCAGTAGAAAAGTCTACTTGTTGACCATGCTATTGTCATATTTTAAATGTTTATTATATGAACAAATATTTTATTAATTACCAGTAACGATATATTTAATTATTTCTGCAATTAACCAATAATGCATCAGTTTGTTCCATTGTTTATAGAATTTTAATTCAGGCTAACAAGTTCATTATAAGAAGATATGTTGCAGAAGAAAATTCTATTTTTTGACCATGGTATTTTCAAATTTTAAATGCATATTAAGTATATGAACAAATATTGTATTAATTAACACAAACAATTAATTCCTTTAATTATTTCTGCAACTGGTCAATAATGCATCAGTTTGTGCCAACGTTTATATAATAATTTTAATTCCAGCTAACAAGTTCATTCTAGGACGATGTGTTGCAGTTGAAAAGTTCTACTTACTGACCATGCCCTTTAGTACTTTAAATGCTAATTATATGAACAAATAGTTTATTAATTAACAGATACAATTCCCTTAATTGTTTCTGCAATTGCTCTATAGTGCATCAGTGTATACCAACCTCTATAGAATTTTAAAGCAGGCTAACAAGTTCGTCCCTTTCAAGAGGACGTGCTGCACTGGAAAATTGCACTTACTGACCACGGCTTTAAAATCCTAATCACGGAAGACAAGTAATAAAGCACAAAAGAGGGACAGATAATAAGGAAATTAAAATAGAACTTTTCGCCTTTTCTGGCGAATAGAAATTATTCTTGTTAATGACCAAGATGGCTAATTAAAATTTTACCGATAGTCTAGTGGTAGAGAATTAAATTGTAGGCATTTTAGTAGAGCTAAAATGAAAAAATATTTTCTTAGCTGGCTAATAATTCAGTTATTGGAAAAGAAATTTGCAGAAGCTCTTGCATGGAACATAATTTACTAAATTACGGTATCCAATATTGAAAAGCAAAAATAAACCATGACTATTTGCAAAATATGTTTTAAAGATTGATATTACCTGAAAATTGCAAATTACAATGTGACTAAGTAAGGGGGTTGTTATTTGGAAAGAAATCCACCCGTAGGGTGTCGTATTGGGCGTCGTGCATGTCAAATGTTCCAACCGGTGTCATTTTAGAAAGTAAGGTTGGCACGCCTTCCAGGAATATTTTTAAAAAGGGCATTTTCTTGAAGAACACTTTCGTCGAAAGTCGCCTTTTCGGAAAAATCATTTTTCGAAAGTTAAATTTTCAAGAAACTTTCGGAAAATTATGTTTTCGTTTCGTAACTAAAAAATCAAGGTTTATTTAAAACAGTGCATTTGCACTCGTTGCAAAAATCAGGGATTCGAGATAACAATATCGAACACACATGTTTTATTTTTTTTTTTATCACACGTAGACACGGTAGACTTCAAGCTTTGACAAGTGATCAGAAAGATTTGCTGCCGTTAGAACAGGAAAGCACTTTATCTTTCATGCTGTTGTTAAAAGTATTTTTGGACTCTAAGATAGTTTAATTGTATTGATTTCTTGCCTCAGTAAAAATTTGACGATTTCCGGGTGTAGGATTTTTAAGAAACCATTTGTGAGCTTGGACTTTTTTGAGCCTGACTTTATCACAATCGTTGGAGAACCAAGGCTTTTGATGGTGGAGTTTAAGTTTCTTGCGGGTATGTGGAATGAAACTTTTAATACCTACTTGAATGATATGTGTGATATGATAGCAAATTTCGGAGGGATCGGGAGTGCAAAAGCAGACAGGTTTCCAAGGGAAAGCAGAGAAGAAATTTTGAATTCGGCAGTCCGTAGAACTACAGTGCTAGATCGTGCGCTCTGGCATTATTTCAACGAACTTGGGATGTATGGGACAAGAGAACGACCAAGGGAAGCGCATACAGATATTAAGTATGGCTCAGGATGGGTGATAAGGAAAAAATCTAGAGGGTTTGGATTATGAGTAGGAACGCGGGGAAGGTATGTTGTCTATCTTATTAAATTGGTGAGTGAGTTGCCGATTGTGAAGTTTTCTGCCGCTATGTCTGGGTTTAAGATATTGTAGAGAATTAGGGGCAATATTTAAAAAACTGTCTTAAAGCGTCAATTTTTTTTTATATTGTAATTTTTTTATGCAGATATTCTAAAACTGCCAAACTTTGAAATTATTGTTGTTGGCACTTTTACTAGAAGAAAAGGTAGCTACTTGGTTTAATACTCCAGTAAAGGAATCTTTTTTTTAGGTAACAGATTTAAATAAATTCATTATAAAAAACTGATATCTTTAATTTTTAAAAAGGAAATTGATTTCCGAAATTCTGAACAAAACTCTGTGTGATTTCGATATTTTCTCGAAACCTTGATTTTTGGAACAAGTGCAAATGCACTGTTTTAAATAAACTTTAATTTTTTTTTACCCTGTGTAAGGTAGGATAGTCGTTGTCAGCATAATATATTAAGAATTTATTACAATTAGTTGTAAAACAAAAAGTTATTTTAAGCTTTAATTGGCCTAAAAACACTTAAAATGGTGTCCAAAATGGTGTCCAAATACCTTGATCATAATTCATTCATCAGTAACGAAGTCCGGTTTATACATGGATTTATTATATAAAAGGATTCGATATCCGTATACTGTGAGCGTATCGAACGTGTAGCCATATATTTTGTTGTTTGTTATTCTCTTGGGGGAGCAGTTTACGAACTACGAACATAGACAAGACTACGAATTACTACGTAATTGAATCAAGAATGGTAGTAGAAAGAGATAAAATAGCATTGGAGTGTTGGAGCTCAGAAGTGTTGCTGTCTGTGCTGGTTGTTTAGGAAAACGGCTGAACCTCGGTCTGAACACTCGGTTACACGTAGGGGAAAGGCAGGCAAGATAGCATAGGCGGGCAAAATGGCACATAGTCTATATAAAATAACACTATCCACTAAAATGTCCTCTATGTGTGACAAATTAGCGCACATGTTGGCAACATCCCTCATTTGTAATGGTAGGTCGGTTGCAGCAGCGAGACAGGCGCTATTTGTTTTTATGTGATTTTATGTGAAGTTGATCTAATGTAAGTCTTATTTTAGAAGCAGATTAAGTAATCATAATTTAATTTTTTATGTAATTTGTGTACACTGTGGCAACTGTAGGATCACAACCTTTATTTTCGCGTTCTTACATTTTTACTTTAGCTTTTCTCCACATATTTTTAGCCAATAATTTTTAAAAATGTGTGAGGCGGGCAAGTTGGCCTAACCGTCTGCTGGGCAAGATGGCAGGGTACTCCATCTTGCCCGCCCCTTTATTTTTATTGTTTGTGTTACAAAGGATTACAAGAATTTTTATTCTTTTTTCTAAATGGGTTACTCATATACAAGAAAAACAAATAGAGGAAGCTGAGCTATAGAAGCAGTTAGGAAAAAATAAATGGGATAGGCTCGAGCAAGTAAAACTTTCAACGTATCTGCGACTACCCTGCGACGTCGAGTTGGAAATAAAAATAAAGTTGCAGTTAATACTAGAAAACATCCCAGTTTTAAGTTTAACCAGCGTTAAGATAAGATTACGAGTCGTTAGTGTAGTGTTATTGCCTAATGCCATCTTACCCGACCCGGTCGGGCAAGATGGATTTTAGCATGTATATTTTTCGATTTTTTTTTGTAATAAATGGATTTTAGAAGTCAACATTTTTGTGTCAAGATACTTTGCGAATACCCTTGGCCATCACTAGATTTAAGAATTGTTGCTTGAACTTTAATGATAAGGTAATATTCGAAAAATTAAAGATGCTATGCCATCTTGCCTGCCTTTCCCCTACGTCTTTGTCTAATGAACTAGAAAAGAAAAAGTGCGACGTATAGATTTATATAGATTTATAAATGACTCGGAGCGACTTTAAATAAACACCTTTAGAACTAACATAACCTATAAATAATAAAATCTTTTTAACTTAAATTTTTTATTATTTATCAGAAAATAAAGTAATTTAGGATTTTTATTACTTTTAGCAAATCTTGTAATGCTTCTAGC
This sequence comes from Philopedon plagiatum, assembly GCA_963971165.1. Classification (NCBI taxonomy): domain Eukaryota; kingdom Metazoa; phylum Arthropoda; class Insecta; order Coleoptera; family Curculionidae; genus Philopedon; species Philopedon plagiatum. Next base: position 23,912,411 of record OZ020198.1, on the reverse strand, counting down.
GTATTTTTTGTACACAAATACAAGGTAAAATAAGATGTGGCCAATGTTTACAAAATGTGTTTACATTGTCGCTTAGAATGGTTTGTTTTGGCTTCAAAGAATGTTATACCCGTATCCTTTTATATAATAAATCCATGGGTTTATAGTTACAAAAACAGCAGTGTTTAAAGGCAAAAATACAATAATATTTTCAACTCTTTATATTTTTTAAATGAAGCATTTTATAAAATAGCTTCTGGCAAACTTTTCTTGATAAAATTACTTAAAGAATTAATTACATCCCTTAATGTTTGAGTCACCTAGGAAACGCCCTACAATTTTGTTGACGTATATACATCTGATTCGATGCTAAAGCGCCAGTCCAGTGCACATCTTTGCAGAAAAACGAGAAGATTTACTAATTTACTAAGACTTAACAGGAGTAATCCGCTCCCACCCCTACAATTTTCTTTCGACATTCTTGCAGGGTGCGATTTAAAAAGAGTATAAAACGTATGTTAGTTGATTTCCTCGAAAAGTCTTAGTACGGGCAAATATATTTGCTATTAGTAAAGACAGAGACTCCAAGTTTTATGTGTATCTTATTGGTTATGAAATCTAATTTTTTATGTAATTTAACTTTTTCACGCCCCTTGAGGAGTGACGCTAGGGAGTTGACGTCAAAAATTTTAAATGGAACCCTATGCCCTATGGTACCTCATTTTAAAGGTCTTCAAAAAAGAAACATTTTGATGCAAACCCAAAGTCCGCATCTTAATCTATCTATTTAAGATTTAAAAATCGTGAAAAAAATTAAAAATTTTAAATACCTTTATTTCTCTTATTACAAAAGTTGTTCAAAATGACCACTATGAACTTCTTGTCAGTAATAAAGTCGATTTTGGAACTCACTTCTCACATTTTCGAGAATGGCAGGTTTCAAAATCGACTTCTTTACTGGCAAAAAGTCCATGGTGGTCATTTTGAATAACTCTTAAAGTAATAAGAAAAATAAAGATATTTAACTTCTTATTTTTTCACGATTTTTAATTTTTAGGATTGCCATTTAAAGACGAATTAAGATACGGACCTCGGGTTTGCGGTAAAATGTTTTCTTTTGAAGGCTTTTAAAATGAAGTGCCACACGGCATGGGGTTGCATTTAAAATTTTTGTCCTCAACTCCCTAGAGTCACTCCTTAAGGGGTTTAAAAAGATAAATATCATAAAAAAGTTGATTTATTAACCAATAAGATACACTTGAAATTTGGTATCTCTGTCTTTACTAATTGCCCATACTAAGACCTTTCGGACACCCCGTATGTCTTTTTATGTATCTACACTGGTAACTGCAATGTTGTGTAAAATAACTAATAATTACCAGTTACAATTAACCAAATAATGGGTAATCAGATTACTTTGGAACAGATTACTGGAGTAATCTAATTAAATAAATTAACTGATAAACGTGTTATGTTATTAAATTGTAACCTAATTACATAATAATCTGATTACATTGTAATCAGATTACCATGTATAGCTAATGAGCGTTATTTGGTGAAAAACAACATGTAACCCGTATCAAGGCTTAAAATAGTATAAGTGAATAATCACAGGGAAATATACATTAAATAGATAATTAATTGAATTTCAGGTCTAATCTGTTATATTGTAATAAGATTACAATGTAATGTAATCACAAAGAAATTGAGTACTTGTCAATTTAAATCATTTATTTCGAAGCAAGTATCGATACCATTATTTTAATTTTAGAGCAATAAGAGATTCCCAAGTTATTTATAACCCGGCAAATGATATGATCCGCCACCTACGTTTTAAAAACGGCTGTTGCCAGTTATGTAGAATAATTGCAGATTGAGACTTTACTAAAATAACGCAATTACTGTGGTATAATACGTATCTACAATCATAAATACCACAGGGTAAAGCAAATGACTAAGGATTAGTAAAATACACCAATATACCATTATTTCTCATGATAATAAATTTTTAGTAATTTATTTGCATTGCATGGTGATGGAATTTAGAGTGGAAGTGGCAACGTCGCTTTACTGGGCGTCGTTTGGTTCATTGATGAATCTGCAAGGCGTACTTTTGTTTGTTCTTTGCAGGCAGGTCGGTGTATACGTGTGTAGTGATACTTTACGAGATTTTAGTTTTTTCCTTACAGAACTTTTATCCCTAAACTTTGCAGAATAATGCGTCAGTGGTAACTGTGTGGAAAAATGGATTCTTTTCATCCGGAACTGTCTTTTCAGAGGTTTTCTCGGTGGAATACAGAATACAGGAAAGCCATTACGGTGGCGCACCGAACGGAATTATAGCGGTTGGTCTTTGTCCTACACACGCACAATGTATGAAGCAAAAAAAAGGCAAGCTGTGAATGAACGGTTGCGTCTGCTCTTTCTGAAGGCCAATGTTAACTCTTAATCTGGTCAGCTATATGGTCCCCATGTATTTTTTAAGAACCGCTGTTGCCAGGCTTTCAATTATGTGGCATATTTTCAGATTGATAACCTTTATACTAAAATAATGCAATTACTGTAGGTTAATGTCTGCAATCGAAAATACAACAGGCTTAAGCATAAATAAGGGTTAATAAAATATACTGACATACCATTATTTTCCGTTATAATAAATTTTCAGTAGTTTATTTTCATTGCATAGTGACGAAATTTAGAGTGGCAACGTCGCTTTTTCTCCGTAGCACGTACCGTAGTCCCGTTCATTTATGGCTTAAACAGTTGTAAAGGCGTATTCTGTGTACAATGTGTTTGGCAGGTCGGAATATACTTGTTGTAGTGAAATTTTAGGTGATTTTACTTTTAGTGGATTTTACTTTAATGAACCCATCAACATAAAAACTATGCGTCAGTGCCACGCGTGCATAAAAGTGGATTTTTTTCATCCGGAACTGTCTTTTCACGGGTTTGCACCGTGGAATACAAACGACTCGGAAAGCCATAGCGACGGCACGCGAAGTCGGATATTCAGCGTTTTCTCTCTCCTCTTTCTCTGTCGTACGCACTGAATTGGTTTTTGAGTTAAAGCAACAAAAAATATAAAAAAAAGATTTACGGTGCTTATTCTCTTTACAGGTTGAAAGTCCATGGAGTTAGCATTATACTGTAGGAGTTATGTGGTTCAAACTTTGCATTCTTCAATGAAAAAACCTGTCAAAACAATTTGAAATTTTCATTTCTTAAAAAATACAGGGTACCTATTATGAAAATGATTTAATATATTGGAATGGGTGACTTCAGGGGTGGTCTACAGACATTCCCAATACTTTTTCCCCTCAAATCGCACATTTCCTATAAACCACCCGACATCAGACGCTTCCAAACTTAAATATTACCATGACATCTCATTTTTTAGGAGTTTTAGTGAAAACCGAAAATAATCCAAATCATTTTTAATTCCAAAGTCTTTTACTAAAAATGTATCTTTGAATTCAATAGCAATTGCTTTACTTAATATGGGAAATCTGGACCATACACTCGTGAAATTAGATTGAAATTGTAAGCAGAACGAAACAGGCTATGTTATACCGTTAACACAAAGAATTATGACTTGCCTATTACGTTATTAATGAGATGAGCATTGTTTCTATTTGCTTAAACTTTCTGCCTTTAAAAAATGGTTACAATTTAAAATGAACCACAGATTTTATCACACTAATTGAGCACAACTATTATTATATTATATATATATATATATATATATATATATATATATATATATATATATATATATATATATATATATATATATATATATTATATATATTATATTATAAAATCTTAACCAAAATCTTTGATTACAGCAGGAAATTTTGTCAAAAAAGGCAACATAATTCTGTTAAATACAAAATGTTCGAAGAGGTAGTTGACCGTTTAATCCGCCCCGTGCCTCCGGCATCCACCTGATTAGACCGCTGAACACATGCTGTCAGCTATTCAGGTGGCAGAAGGGAAGTTAGTATAATGGATAAGACATAAGATGAGATAAATAATGCCGTGTAAATATTCGCTATCTGATTATTAATAATTATTGGAAGAAAATAGTTTTTAGCCCGTTTATAATGCTATTAGTGTTAACAAAATGTCGTACGCGCTTAGTGGTGTGCTTTATAAGATTAGGATTAATATTTTTTATCTGAAACAACCCACGTAGACTTCAAGCCTAAGTACTAACGTACCGTGGGCATCTGACGACAAGGGAAATGTAATCTATTGACACGGAATTTAAACGACTGGAGGTTTGGAGGGGAACGGAAAATATATGCAGCCAGTCCGTTCCATAATCTGGATTCCCTAGGTACGAATGAGCGAGAGAAGTGGGATGTTCTAGGCTTTTGTAGCTGGACAGCTGGACAATAAAGGGATGCATACGTATCGTGCCTTTTGTTGTTCTGTTAGGAACAGTCAAGGGAGGAGTTATAGCAGCAAGTTCTTCAGAGCAAATTCCGTGGGAATTGTTGGAAAATGGATAAACCTCCAAGAGCGCGGCCATGAGCGAGAGAAGGAAGTTTTTGTGTAAGGACTGGGTCATTGATGAGTCGAATGGCTTTCTTTCGGATATAATTAGGGATGCTAAGTGCGAAGGTGATGCCGCTCCCAAGATATCGGAACAATAAGTCTTATTTGGGAAACATAGAGAGTGCGTAAGATGGGAGGGGAGAAGTATTTTCTGGCTCGAAAGAGAAAACCAAGCTTTTCAGCTGCTGATGTGGCTATTGAAGTAATGTGTTTGTGCCAGCTCAGATTACTCTCGAAAGCGATACCAAGAAGATCGAACGTTTTATTGTTCTGTAGTGCTTGGTTATTCATGTGGATGGTGTGGATGTTTCCGGATTTTTTGCGTGACAGGAAGCAAGACTGAGTTTTGAAGGCGTTGAACTAAACAAGGTTCTTGGCACCCTAGTCTAGGATTAATTGAAAATTTTGGGAAAGGGATAGGTGCATAGATCTGCATCTATTATGCCTTGATTCGAGACTTGCCTGGAAAAATTAATCTTTGAGTGAAGGTACTATCGTCAGCGTAACTCTGGATGGGATTCGTAGTCATTAATGTGAAGAAGACTAAACCTTGGGTTACGCCAGCATTGACAGGATGGAATTTAGATGCGTGATCGTCCACCACGACAGACAATCGCCGATTAGAGAAAAATCTACCGATCCAGGTACATAGTTTGAGAGAGAGACCGTATAAAGGTAGTCCGTTGAGAAGTGCGGCATGTCATACTTGATCAAAGGCCAATCAAGAGCAACAAACTGAGATTCGTCATAAAATGCGAGAGATTTGTTGCAGTTATGTGTGACAAAGCTAAGGAGATCAGCTGTGGATCTTTGATGACGAAATCCGTACTATTTGTCATGGATGATTTTGTATTTTTCTAGATATTTTAGATTTTTTAAGTTATTGACTTTCTGCATAACTTTGCTGACAACAGAGAGAAGGGAGATAGGTCTATAATTGGATGGAAGGGACTTAGAAACTTTCTTCGGGACAGGCTGCACACGAGCAGTCTTCCAGCTATTTGGGAAGATACCCTTGTTATAGGAGATCTGGAAAAGGCGAGTTAAGATGGGTGCGAGCTCTAAAGTGTCCTTTTTTGTGACAATTGCTGGTATGCCATCCAGACTGGAAGACATTTTGGTGTCAAGTGATAAAAGAATTTTTTGAATTTGTTTGACCTTAAGCATTATGTCGGGCATTTTGCGGGGTACAGACGTAGCGGTGGGAAGAGCGAAATTGGCGGGAGAAATGATGGTGGCATTGGCAGCGAATTGTTTGGCAAATAGTTCAGCTTTCCCTTTAGATGTGGATATAATTTCATTGTCAGAGGTCAGGGGAGGAAAAGTGCTTCTACAGAAATTTTGACTAATGTTTTTGGCAAGTGACCAGAAAGATTAGCTGCCGTTGGAATACGAAAGCATTTTATCTTTTATGCGGTTGTTAAACGCATTTTAGGGCTCTAAGATAGTTTAATTGTGTTGATTTTTTGCCTCAGTGACAATTTGACAGTTTTTGAGTGTAGGATTTTGAAGAAACCTTTTGTGAGCTTGGACTCTTTTGAGTCTGTCTTTATCACAAATCTTCGAGAACCAGGGCTTTTGATAGCTGAATTTGGGTTTCTTGCGGGTATGTGGAATGAAATTTTCAATACCTACTTGAATGATATCTATGATATGAGAGCAAATTTCGGAAGGATCGTGAGTCGAGAAACAGAGAGGGTTCCAAGGGAAAGCAGAATTGTAGTGCCAGATCATGCTTTCTGGCATAATTTCAACGAACTCGGGATGTGTGGGACAAGGACGGTAATAAGGCCCTGATCTGAACGACCACGGGGAGCGCATACAGATGTTAAGTATAGCTCAGGATGGTTGGTAAGGAATAAATCTAGTGGGTTTGGATTGTGGGTAGAAACGCCGGGAAAGTATGTAGGCTCCTTGAATAATTTTAAAAATTTTTAAATTTTAAAATTTTTAAATTTAGTAAAACACAGCATTTCTGGGTGTTTAGCTGAGCGTTATTAATTTACTCTTAGTTTAAACGGATGTCCTCTGGATTGTTTTATTCGTGTTGTAATATTTGAACTTTTTGAAATTGAGAATTTTGGAAGAGTTAGTAGGATTTCTTTTTTTAAAGGCAACAAAAATATTATTTCTTCAAACTTGTTACATAGAATTATTGTTGAGACACTTGGCAACACAACAATTTAGCTCACTGTTTTTTATATGGCCATGTGTTTATTACCAGTTTTTAAGAGGCAATAACTAGCTTATCGCAAAGCGCCATTTATGACCATTTTTCTAACATCCGGATTCATACCAAGATTTACCGGTTTCAATATATGTAGTGAATTTCACAACACCCTGTCGAGTTCAGTTTATGATAAAACTCAGCGTGTCGACATTTGAAAATCACAGATGACACCAATAGCTGATATTGGTTCCTTAGAAAAGTCCCTAAATCAGTAGTGGGTTGGTAGTGGGCCGTATCAAACTGACACCACAGGTCGCGTCGTTTTATTTTCGTTTGATTTTAGTGTTTTGCTTTTATGATATTGGTGTTTTTGGGTATAGTGTGTTTTAAACATTTTACTTTTAGACTTTCTAGATTTCAGAGATTAAATTTTCTTGGTGTTTATTATTTAATTTGAACAGTGAGTACAAGTCCGGTCCTGTCTTTTAGAGAACCTCTAAACGTAAAATAGACCAGACTTCAACAGGGTGCCATAAATGACAAGTGACTTAGCCACCATATTGCGAGATCTAAAAAAAGTTTACTATATCTGAAATATCTACTTTACGAAAAGTTATATTAAGTATATTAACTTGCGTATTTTGCATTTACATAGTATTAACAATATAAATAATGTCGTTAAAGTCGTTTAAAACCGTAACGTACTCCTGGATTTTTGACGATAACCCAAGATTGCATAATATAATCGTTAAAGAAATGGGTCCATAAAATCTGAAAACAGGGAAACAAAATAACGAAATTAAAAGAAAACCATCTAAAGTGCCATCTTGTTAGAGAATAAGATAAGAAAATGCAAACAGAGGAATTCTCTAGCTTATAGGGGGGAAATTGGCGAGTGAAAATGCTCCAGCGAACATTGAGGGGTGTGTCTTACTCTGGGGAATAGTTAATCAATTTGTAAAGCACACTTATTTGACACTTGTCTCTCCTTCTAATATATTAGATAGCGGGTGCATGCATAAACATACCGGGTGTTTGCGAATTATGCGCGAACATGGCTTCACCATGTAACTGTAAGTGCCAAATATTTGTTCCGTCCCCCTTGTCTGTTGGTAAATCTTGCAGTTTATGGTTTTTATGCCGTCCTATGAATTAATGTAAGTGTATGTTGGCTTAAACTTGGCTGTATGTACCCAATGTAGAAGAAATGACCGTAAAATTTTTATTTGTGGATACAGTGCATCTTTTTAAATCGTACCACAGGGTTTTACAATTTAAATGTTAGGTCCTGTTCTATTAGAGGTATAGAGATAAGACTTGACATGGGTATTTTTTTTATCTGAAAAAGCCCACGAGACTTCAATCCTAAATATTAACGTACCGTGGGCGTCTAAAGAGAAGGGAAATATAATCTAGTGACACGGGTTTTAAAGAACTTGAGGTTGGGAGGGGAGGGGAAAACATGCCTAGCGCTGGCGTGACAGAGATCGTATTTATAATTTTTTATGTTTAACCGATAATTAATAATACATTAATACAATGCAAATACAATGCGCATATTAGCTACCTAATTAGTTTTTCTTTTTCCGAGCCAAATGTTTTGAAAGAGTATATTTTACGGGGCGATTTGAGTGTATTTCCATAGTGGGAGTGGCCCGATATTATTGGTGGGCCGTCGACCAATTGTGTCCCTTTTCAACTTCCTAAAGCGCGTATATCTGTTTCTCTGTTAGTTTTAATGAATTTATATCGTCCGTATAAACCTGTGAGGTCAATTTAAAATACGACCCAGCCCGGAGCAAGCTTGGACAATCTTTCGATGACGGCTTGGCTTGATTCTTTCTTGGGAATTTTTCGCATGGAACATGCACTTTTTTGAAACAAAAGATACTTTTTTGGTTTTAAAAAATTAAAAAATTAATTATTAGGTAGATCAATACAAATTTTAGGTGGGTCATTGACCAAATGACCTTATGGACGGGCCGCGCCTGATGAAAATAATCATAAGCGTCGTTTAATTTTTGGGAGCAATCATGTGCCAAGTGACAACGCAATTCGCTATCTTATTCGAAAATTTGATGTTTCCGGATCGGTTGTTGATTTAAGTAAATCCTGAAGTACATATCGGGACACCCTTTATAACAGCACATTTTCAATTTTATGTTCGTTTTTACACGTAGTAGATTATATTAACAGAAAATGTCAATTTAAACGCCGATGTTAACGTATTTAAAACAATTTTACAGTTAAATAAAATTATAAAAAACGATTTAAATATTTTAGCAATAATTCATATTCCCGAAAAGCCAAATTTATCACAGTACGTTGCTATTTTTAAATAATTAAACAGCGCAATGTACAAACAACTTTTAAACGAATGCACATATTTTATATTTAATCAAAATTGCAACAAATAATACGAACATAATTTTTTTTAACTCTAACACCAAGCAAATCCGAAATTAAAGAATATAATAGGCTATTCCAATGGTTCCCAAAGTGTGGCAATGTACAAATATTTTAGCCTCTTATTCCTTCTCGTCAATTCTATGATGCGAAAACCAACGTGAATGTTTACCCCCTTGCTAAAAGGGCTGCTGCTATAAAATTTAAAAATAAATAGAACTTTTGGATGTAGTAAATGTTTATCTCTGTAGGGACACCAAATGTTCATAATTCCACAATATGAGCTTTCTGTTTTTATTGAAAAAATGCTGAATAAAGTGGGTAAGTGCTTTTAGCATTAAAATATCGTGCCCTTAACACAATATTTATACTGCGTTTGTCGTACTTTGTCGGTCATAAATCGACTGAAATTAAACCGTAAGTGCCAAAGTTTTATTGGTTCAAGTAAATTTAGTTCTTTGTCAACCCGAAGCAATGCACACCTGACAATCAATATTTTGAATTATTACCTATTGCCGGAACCACTGTGGAATGATATTAAGGCCCTTGAACATCGTTGGAATAAATGTATTGAGCTACACGAAGACTATGTAGAAAAATAAGAACATTTTATAACTAATATTTTGCTGTTTTTTTTTTGTTACGGCGAAAACTTTTAATCCCATCCTTGTAAAAAAGCGGACGTTTGATTTCAAGACATCCTTATTTCCACATAAATAAATAGCAATATCACGTAAGAGGGAAACGGCCTTGAAGATTTTTACCACACTCTCGGGTATTTCTCACTTCCTCAAAAGCTCTTCTAGATCCATAATACTCCACATAGATTTAGTGGCTGCGCCAATAATAGGCATCGAGGAACGGCGTCAGTGAAAGTATGTGGTTACTCGCCTTATTTTATTAGGGGGAAAATAAAAAATGGCGCACGCGACGCGACGACGCAACGGGCAGACAAATATTAGGAATAGCAATAGAACCGACCACGCCGCGCCGGTAAACTGTTTTAATAGAATTGTGTTATAAATAATGAAGATCCGAAAACAAAGTTTTCCTACATCACAAGATCTTGTTGTGATCACTGTATATGAATTTATTACAAGAGCTTTATTTTTTCATCATAACAAAGTAATGTTTTGAGAGGATTTTCGAGCTTAAGTTAATTTAAGATTCCCTTTTTTGTGTGTAATGGCGTTAGCATATTACCTTCTTTGATACTCTTTTATCATAGGACGAAGTTGTAATTGTTTTTACCTTATTGTACAGGTTCGTTTAGGTTTTTCTTTCTTTTTATCTGAGACAACTCAAGAGACTCACCTATGACTCATGGCCACGAGAGTGGCCCTTAAACTATTACTAGGAAATTGGACAAGCAATAAACGGATATTTCTTATCTGGAACATCCCATGTAGACTTCAAAAAAGGCGCGGCCCGTGAAATTTTAGATGTGTCGTATCTCAGTTCCTACGCATGGGACCCGCACTAAACTATAGGATGTTACTATTGGGTACTCTAGAAACATTTTCGTAAAGAAAAATTTGTTTTAAAATTTGCGAAAAAAAGTTAATTTTTTGGGCCGCTTCAACTGAGATCTGAGAAAGTTCTAAAGAAAATTTTACTTCCAAGCTTTTTTCATAAATTTTATAAGATTTTATGGATAGAGTTCAAATTTCATTGAATTACCTTTAATATCTTGAAATTAATTAGTTTTTTAATATTTTTACCCTAAAATATTTTGTCTAAGAAATAATTTAAAATGTCATTTCTTTAAGGAAAATTAGAATATTTTCACGAAAATTGGAATTTGTCGATAAAATCTGAAAAAACTGATGAAAACAGCTTGGAAGTAAAATTTTCTTCAGAACTCTCAGATCTCAGGTGAAGCGGCCCAAAAAATTAACTTTTTTTCGAATAATTTCAAAATTAAATATTTTTTTACGAAAATGTTTCTAGAGTACCCAACAGTAACATCCTATAATTTGGTGTGGGTCCCATGCGTAGGAACTGAGATACGACACATCTAAAATTTCACGGGCCACTCCTGCTTAAAATCCAAGTACCAACGTACCGTGGGCATCTGAAGAGAAGGGAAATGTAATCTATTGACACGGGATTCAAAGGATTGGAAGTCGGGAGGGGAAAGAAAAACATCTGCTGGCAATTTGTTCCATAATTTAAAGACCCTAGGTATGAATATCCAAGAGCAGTACGATGTTCTAGACTTTTGTGACTTGACAGTAAAAGGATGCATACGTGACGCCCTTCTTGTTGTTCTCTTAAGAACAGTCGAGGGGCGATAATAGCTGCTAGTTCTTCAAAGCAAAGTCCATGGAAGTATCGGTAGAAAAGAGATAAACCAAAACAGCGCGGCGATGAGCGAGAGAAGGGAGTTTTCTTGTGAGGACTGGGCCATTGATGACTCGAGCCTGTTGTATTGAATCGAGGATCTTAAGTGTCAAAGGTGATGCCGCTCCCCAGATGTCGGAAGAGTACTCTATGTTAGGTCTTATTTCGGAACCATAGATAGTGTGTAAGTTGGAAGGGAAGAAGTATTTTCTGGCTCAAAGGAGAAAACCAAGCTTTTCAGCTGCTGATGTGGGTATTGAAGTAATGTGTTTGTGCCAGCTGAGATCATGTTCGAAAGCCAACACGATTAAACGTTTCATTGTTCTGTAGGTCTTGGCCATTCATGTGGATGGGGCAAGTGTTGCCGAGTTTTTTGCGTGACAGGGAGCATAACTGGGTTTTGGAGGCGTTGGACTGAACAAGGTGCTTGACTCTCCAGTCTACTATTAATTGACGATCTTGGGAAAGGGATAGGTGAATAAATATGCGTCTATTATCCAGCTTGGTAGTTAAAGAAAGCGGGTTATTAATGTGAAGAAGAAATAGGGTTTGTGCCAGAACGGAATCCTGGGATACGCCAGCATTGATAGGATGGAAGTTAGATGAGTGACCGTAAACCACGATAGATATGCGCCGATAGAGAAAGCTACCGATCCAGGTACATAGTTTGGGAGGAAGACCGCAAGAAGGTAGCTTGTAGAGGAGTGCGACATGCCATACTTAGTTAAAGGTCTTGGAAATATCAAGATCAACAATCTGGAATTCGTAATAAAATTCGAGAGACTTGTTCCAGTTATGTGTGACAAAGGTCAAAGATCAGCTGTGGATCTTTGGTGACGAAATCCGTACTATCTGTCATGGATGATTTTATGTTTCTCTAGATATTTTAGAATTTGCAAGTTGATGACTTTCTCCATAACTTTGCTAACAACAGAGAGAAGAGAGATAGGTCTATAATTTGATGGAAGGGACTTGGAACCTTTCTTTGGGACAGGCTGCACACGAACAGTCTTCCAGCTGTCTGGGAAGATACCCTTGACATAGGAGATCTGGAAAAGACGAGTTAAGATGGGTGCAAGTTTAGGAACGCATTTTTTTAGAACAGCTGCTGCTGGTATGCCATCCAGATCGGAGGACTTTTTGGTGTCAAGGGATAGAAGAATATTTATAACTCGTTTGACCTTAAGTATTATGTCAGACATTTTGTGGGGTACAGACGTAGAAGTTGTAAGACTAAGAGCGATATTGGCAGGAGGAATAAGGGTGGAATTGGCAGCGAATTGTTTGGCGAATAGTTCAGCTTTCCCCTTAGAGCTGGAGATAATTTCGTTGTCAGAGAAGGAAAGGAAAGGGTAAGTGACCAGAAGTTATTCTAGGGAAAAATAAAAAAAGAATGACAATATAATTATCTAAATTATTATACTGTTAACATACTTATTGTTGTTCATTGTTATTTTAAATTAAAGGGAACCGTGTTTGAAAATTTTCACCCGTGCTATCGTTAGCGAATCCCGTATTGATTTTGCGGCCGTTTGAATTTTCAACTCAATTTACTTTGTAGTTAAAAATTTATATGCATTTGTACAGGACAAAAACTTCAGAGAAATGGTTTTACACAGAAAATATGATTCTATAATCAAGAATAAAACATTTTACTTCAGTATATCGCGCACTTATATGTCCGCAAGAGATCTTAAACTCATGACAATAATTAAATTTTCGTGTGAAACTTTGTTGAGCCAAGAATATGCGTTTTTTGGGATACGAAAGTAATTTCTTAACAGAAGTATAATATTTCCCAGAAGAATAAAATATAACCAACTCCCACCATGTCATCCCATTTTTCTTCAGCTGTATGCCCTACTTACTCACTAATTACTACTTCACCTGATTTCACACCACTAAGCACTTTACACGTATCTGATACTTAATGCACTACTTTTCTTTCTTATTAGTGATTATCTTCTTATAATGGGACAAGTTGGATCTAGTATTTGAGTTATTTGGCGTTGGAAAATAATGGTGAGATAAAGCTTGGCGTAGTATAAAGAGCCAATTTCACTTGGTATTTCGAATAGCTAGAAAAATTTAGTTACAAATTAATAGTGTAGGTTTAATTATGTTTATTATCTTCATTATTTAAATTTACTTTACCTTAAAATACAGGGTGAAAGAAAAAAATGAAAGGAAAAATGCAAAAAATTCACGTTCAGATTCACTAAGAAGGTTTAAGATTTAGTACTGGTTTAAATTAAGATTTTCTAGTTGATCAGTTGTGTTTTGACAGGTTTTTGTCCTGCCATTGTTAATAAAACGCCATTAAAAACTTATAAATTATTCTGACATTTCAGCAATTTGCTTGGTTTCCAAATGATTTTAATCCTCCAACGAGTTGCTAGAATGAATTTGGTTCTGTTATTGTCAAGAGCACGTACTAAAATTGCCCTTTACTTTATGCATTTGCGAAAAACCTCAGACACAAATGCACACCTTATACACAGAAAAAACACTCTCGTATATTGAATTGGATGCCCACTCACTCAATGACACACTCTATTCCGTATTGCACAATACAAATTCGGTTCATTTCAATGATTATCATTGTTAACCAATAGGTTATAAAATTGCTTGAAAAATAAGGTTTCATTGGTTTCTGATGGATCGTTCAAATATAACAATTATTTGATGCCACTAATACCTTATTCTAAATTCCATGCAAACTATCATTGGTTTCACTAGAAGTTTTTTTGTAAGAATATGCACCTCATTTGATGCAAAATAGCTATTATTGTTTCAATTACTTGTAATAGAAAGAAAACATTTTTGTTTAAATTCAATCATATTTGTGTTTTGAAGAAAAATTACTCTTATTTAATATAATGAAGAATTTCTATTACATCAGTTATACTTATATTTCAAACAAATAAAACACGCTTTATTATTTTAAAATAATTTTTATTTAGTAATATTAAACATACATTGTTTAGACATTTAAAAACATTTAAAACATTTAAATATAAAAAAAACACATTTAATTAACACCACTCTGACGCGAAACCGTAAACTTTTTATATTTATTTCACTCTAAATATAGGATCTGCTTCTTTGCGAAACTGTCTGCTTTTGGCTTGTATGGGTACAGGATGCAAGATGAAACAAATTTGACGCATAAAACTGCATTCGGATTTCCTAAATTTACAGCAAGATTTGGTGGAAACCATGTCTAAAAAATACAAATTCAACAAAATAAACTTGCGATCATATTTAATGTTAATAGTTTTTTAACAATACGTATCGGCTGAGTAAACGGTCTTATAATAGACTAGCCAAGAGAGTTTACAAATTTATTCTTTCAAATCGCTAAGATTTGTTTTACTTACCATAAAACACTGAAATGAGTTGCCCAGTCCCAAAAATCTATTATTTTTGGCGTATAACGCAATAAGCAAGCAGGCTGCAAGCTTAACCGACGGTTGAACGAACAAATAACAACAGCACAATTTTAACCCCTTCCTCCGCGAGCAATAGAACTAATATTTCAGCCATCAATAGAACCCACTGAATTAAAAAAAATTATTATTTCTCTAATACCTTATATATTTTATAACAGCGTTTATTTTAATTGGAATGATTTAGATTTTATTATTTAAACTGTTGTTCTTGTTTGTTTAATAAAATATATTTTAATTTTAATCACACCGCCCACAAATAGCCATTTTTTACCCAATTATATTTGAGCATTCCCGTCAAATAATTTCATGTTTTTGCTTAAACAATTCTATACTCTAAGGAATAATAGTAATTTATAGGTTTCCAATAGTATTTTTGTAATTGAAAAAATGGTAATATAGTTTACAAAGGAGTAAGACTACTTTTGAACTCTAATGATTATTCTATATTTAAAGCAATGTTTTTTTTGGTTATTTCAATGACGTTTTGTTGAAACAGTGTTAACTTTAATATAACCAAAGTGAGAGTGATCAAGAATAATACCATTATTGAAAATAGCATAGCAGTTTTTTCTGTGTATATTTAAAACTTTTGGTTGTCAAATTAGACCGGACTAGCGTTTGAGAATCTGACTGTAATTTTTTATTTCTCTAGAAAACCCAAATAAACAATATAAACAATAAAGAGAACATTTTAATAATCAGTATGACCCCCTTTCCTCTCATGCAGTTTATTAACCGTTCCCGAAATTAACAATAAACTTAAAAAAGTTCTCGAACCGTACAAAATAAATATCGCAGGAAAACCAACAAACAATACAAAAGCACCATTTACTAAAATAAAACCCAAAATACCACAATTAAATCAAAAACATGTAACTTATAAAACAGACTTTGCAGACTGTCCAAAAACATATATAGGACAAACCAAACAATACCTAAAAAACAGAATTAATGATCACAGAAATATATAGTATTATAAACACAAATCAAACACACACCGCTCTATCAAAACATGCAATAGATAACTTACACAACTTTAATTTCAGCAACGTTCAAATCTTAGACTACGAGACAAACTATAAAAAACGAAATATCAAGGAAACGATTCGCATTAAAAAAACCTAAAAACACCCTTAATTTCGGAACCGATACAGATAATCTAGGTACTACACCCTAATAACGCGATAAATACACAAATTGTTACATCCAAAACCAATAATATTATTACCTGGTTTTTCCCAAAGTAGGTAACCAAGACTTTAAATGTAAACAAATTCAATTCAAAAGTTTAGCTTAGAAATAAGCACCAATAGAATAAGATCGTCGAATTAGCACATAAGAAAGAACATTACTATAGTGTAGTGCCTACTTATAAATAAGGTATGCTTTTACTGTTTTCCTGTTAAATTGACATAAAAATAATTACAGTTCTGAAGATGGTTTAAAAGTTAAATAAACTGAAACGTCAACAGAATAGTTTTTTAATTCTAAACCAACTGACCGATAAACCCAGGAAAATTCAAGAAACGAATGAAAGGTTTTTTCAATACCTAGAACCCTTCACGGCTTGCGTTATATTGTTCTTGTGATTAGATCAAGTCAAAGTGGAATAACTCTACGACCATTGACCCTCGATTGCACGAGGCATCTTCAGGGATCTTCACTCTGCAAGTAAATTACCATTCAGTGTTTTAACTTGCAGAGTACAGGTCCCTGAAGATGCCTGGTGCAATCGAAAGCACAGCGTCGGAAATTTGTTCCATTTTGACCCGAACTGATCCCAAGAACTATGATTTTCTAAATGGTCCTTTCCAAATTTATTTTGCTTCATCCTAACAGAGCCCTGTTGTTTTGTCGGTATGTTTACCTCAAAAAAACGATTGCGGACCTGGAGGGGCTGAGATAGGTCAAGGGCTTTAGGAGGGCACCACTTGATTAACTTTCGTATTCCAAGTGTTGGTGTCTGAAGGTAAATCCTGAGATTAAGCAGTAATGGCATTCTACGTATTTGTCTATTTTGTCCGATCAACTCGCAGTGCGGGTCTACTTTAATCTTTATCGGTCTCCAGCAAACAGGGCTCCGTCCCTGAATAAATTAAATCAACCGCTCCGTGGTTTTTGGGATCGTGTAGGCTTAGCATCCGGCCTTACCATTAGCAAATTTTTTGTCTATCATGCCCCCTTTAAAAATTTAGAATCCGTAATATAGCAAACCTATATTTTAGGTTTGTTAGTGTATACGTTACGGATAATACGAGAAATTAGTTAATTCGCGAATTCCCCGGTTAAAATGCGAATTAATAATTACATCCGGTTAATACGAAAAGAAGTAACAATATTTTAAGAGTTTTCGCAAATTATCCAGATAATGCGCGAATTATACAATATTATCGGTTATAACCAACAACACTTTGCTCTTGCGCGAATCAGATGGATAATAGATAAAAGAAAGCCATTAACGTCACATTTATAGGCGTACGTACTGAGATATATTTATTCATTTGACAATTATTTTTTAATAATCCCGCTACCTAACATCTCTCAATAAATACAAAAGTATAATTAAAATCATGAAATTTTAATCAAACTTTTATTTAAAAAAAAAAACATAAGTTATATGTAAACATATAAAATAAATTTTTTCCAAAAATAAAAACAAAGAAAACCAAACAGTTAAACTTAAAATTTTACATTAGGATACGCGTAGTTGTGAATTAAATAAAAACAGATATGTTCTTTAACTACATACTACCTATTGGAACAGGATAAGCTTAAATGACACTTAGAATTACACACAGAAAAAACTGCTATGCTATTTTGAATAATAGTATTATTCTTGACCACTCCACTTTGGTCATATTAAAGTTAATACTGTTTCAACAAAACATCATTGAAATAACTAAATAAAACATTGCTTTAAATATAGACTTATCATTCGAGTTTACTTCTTTGAAAACTATATTACCATTTTTTCAATTACAAAAATACTATTGGAAACCTATAAATTACTATTATTCCTTAGAGTATAGACTTGTTTAAGCTAAAACATAAGTTATTTGACGAGAATGCTCAAATATAATTGGATGAAAAATAGCTATTTGTGGGCGGTGTAATTCGAATTAAAATATATTTTATTAAACGAACAAGAACCACAGTTTAAATAATAAAATCTAAAAATTAAGTGAATTATTCTTATATCATTTTAATTAAAATAAACACTGTTATAAAATATATAAGGTATTAGAGAAATAATAAAAAATATTAATTCAATGGGTTTTATTGTTGGCTGAAATATTAGTTCTAAGTATTGCTCGCGGAGGGAGGGGTTAAAATTGTGCTGTTGGTATTTGTTCGTTCAATCGTCGTTTAGGCTTGCAGCCTGGTTGTCTATTGCGTTATACGCCAAAAATAATAGATTTTTGGGACTGGGCAACTCATTTCAGTGTTTTATGGTAAGTAAAACAAATCTAAACGATTTGCAAGAATAAGTTTGTTTTTTTTTTGTTTCTAAATCTCTCTTGGCTAGTCTATTATAAGACTTTTTACTCAGCCGATACGTATTGTTAAAAAACTATTAACATTAAATATGATCGCAAGTTTATTGTTGAATTGGTATTTTTCAGACATGGTTTCCACCAAATCTAGCTGTAAATTTGGGAGATTCGAATGCAGTTTTATGCGTTAAATTTGTTCCATCTTGCATCCTGTACCCATACAAGCCAAAAGCAGAGAGTTTTGCAAAGAAGCAGATCCTATATTTGGAGTGAAATAAATATAAAAAGTCTACGGTGTTCGCGTCAGTATGGTGTTAATAAAATGTGTTTTTTTTATATTTAAATGTTTACAGAATGTCTAAACAATGTATGTTTAATAACACTAAATAAAAATTATTTTAAAATAATAAAGCGTGTTTAATTTGCTTGAAATATAAGTACAATTGATGTAATAGAAATTCTTCATTATATTAAATAAGAGTAATTGTTCTTCAAAACACGAATATGAGTGAATTTAAACAAAAATGTTTTCTTTCTATTAGAAGTTACATTAAATTAATTACTGTTGTAATTGAAACAATAATAGCTATTTTGCATCAAATGAGATGCATATTCTTACTAATAAACTTCTTATGACACCAATGATACTTCGCATTGAATTTAGAATAGGGTATTACTGGCGTCAAATAATTGTTATATTTGAACGATCCACTAGAAACCAATGAAACCTTATATTTCATTCAATCTTATAACCTATTGGTTAACAATGATAAACTAATCATTGAAATAAACCGAATTTGTATTGTGCAATACGGAATAGAGTGTGTCATTGAGTGAATGGGTATCCAATTCAATATACGCTAGTGTTTCTTCTTTGCATAAAAGATTTTTTGACTGACATTTACATTTTTTTGTGAAATATTTGGATTTACAATTAGGTACACCTTTGGTATCCCTGCCACTCTGATATTGACTGCTCCCTGTCAATTTCTCTTAATGGTTCTTTTTCAGTTGACACGCGCTCTCTCTAAATCGGTATTTTTATTTATTAATGTTCGTTCATTTTTGTCATCACTGCCCATTTGCTCAACGGGGGTAATTAATTTTTCAATGCCGCCAATGGAACATACATCATAACGTTTTATACGGCGATATTGTTGAGAAGTTTTTGAGGCCGTATTTTTTGTCTGTTTAACGTATTCAATTATTGTTTTTTTTTATATTGATCACTGTTTAAATAACCGGTATTGGCACTTTTTGTAACTGCAATTTTAAAAAATTCTTTATTAAAACGCGTTTTAAACTTGTTTACACTTTTAATATTACCAACCATGTTGACAGATGGTGCAATACTGAAAAAACAAACAACGTTCTGCCCGGTTACTCTTGGATAATTCGCGTTTTAACCTGTTTACGGTGGCTAATACGCGAAACTAAGACTCATGCGGGTTTTATCCTAGGCATCTAGGTAATTCGCATTTTAGCCGGGTAATTCGCAAATTAACTAATTTCTTGTATTATCCGTAACATATGTTTTGCAGGCGGGTTTTATCATTGAATCATATGTACCGCTTTCAGTCGTTACTGTTTCAAGCCATCTTGTTCACTTGGCCCTATTGACTCGAAACAAGAACTGATTAATTAAATATACCCTTTCAGATCGCAGATTAGAGTATTTAGTCCAAAATCACTTATTTTTAGACCATTGGTTAGAAACATAAACAGAAGAAATAATAAGTAATGTCTATACAGGATGTTATGAAATTCACTGCATATATTTGAACGGGTGACTCCACACACAATACCCTAAACCACCCCCGTACCCGATTCTTCTAAAGAGCCTGACATCATAGGATCTAATATTGTAAAGAAAAAACAAACGATCCAGCCGGGACATTGCCAGACTTAAATATTACCTTGACATCTCATTTTTTTATCAGTGTTAAATAATCCAAAGTATTTTTAATTCGATAGACGCATTTTATGAAAAATGTATATTTTAATTTAATACCAATATTTTTACTTAGTATGGGAAAATATGCACAACTCGTAAAATCGGTTGAGATTGTAACCAGAACGAAAAAGGCTATGTTATACCGACATCACAAAGAATTATGACTTACCCTATATTGCGTTATAAATGAGATGAGCATTATTCCTACTAGCTTAAACTTTCTACTAAAAATAGGGTTAAAGATCAAAACAGAAAACACTAACTGAGCACAGCTACACCGTATTTTAAAATTTTAACCAAAATTCTTTCATTACAGCATTAGTAAAAAAAACATTATTTTGTTTTACACAGTACGTTCAGAAAGTTGTTATTTACCCTTTTGCCAATAAAATTATCGTTAATTAATTATAATTAATTTAGTTTTCAACCCCAATAGACTAATTCAAGAAGGACTATAATCAAAGTACAAACTAGATAAAAATGAGAAAAATATTAGTTAACAACGGATCGACGAAGACAATTTTCTGGGTAGCAAAACAAAAAGAAACTACATTATTATTATTTAAAACTACCTTCTAGTTCAAAAAAAAAATATTGATGATAATATGTACGCGTGTTTGTATAGTTATCCAAACAGTAGAGTAGGTACGTTGAAATGAATAAAAACTAAACATGGGTAAAATTATTTCAAACATTTAGATAATATCCCAGATAAAACCAGACCAGATGAGTAAGACTGTCAAATATCGTGTTCAATCTCAATGACCTTGAGGCGAGGCACTTAGGCTGCCTGCACCATCGCTTTTCGATGGTGCAGGCGTCTGTACTATACGGCAGTTACGTTACATTTGAAGAAGACGCGGCAGTGGCTGTGATTTAAATTTATAACCTCAGTCCCCGTACTTGATGCCAGACGGCCGGCCGATCGTCTCGTCAATCCTTGGCTCGCCGTCGCATGAAGTACTGGCGACATTAGAGCTGACGCATCTGGTCTGGTTTTGTCTGGGATAATATTTTAACGTTAGTCACAGGAAGTTTGTTTTTGTTTCATATAAATCCGATTCTCTTATGTAACAATAATAACTATTGGTATTTTTTTGAAATTGCTTATTTTTTTTACGTCAGGGGTAAGTATTTGAAACAATTAGACAATATGTCAAATAACCTGTATAGAGGTTGTGTTGTTTAATGAATAAATAACTTTTAGTTTTTCAGTGGATTCTTTTAAGCATTGTGTTTTAATTGATTGGTCCGTTTTTTACAATAATGCCTATACCTACTGTTTTGTTAGTGTTGTATAAGTTTAACGTAAAACCTACTAAACCTATTCTATTTTCTTTGATAAAATCTTTCTACAGGAAGTGTATTTTATAGAAATTTTACTTTAAAAGTAACGACAACATTAGTTTTCGTTGTTAATAGTGCGGATAGTGGCAAAAAAGCGTGGAATCTTTGTATTTATCTTTTGGTAATTTTGATTATTAGTCGAGTGTTCTTTTTCGCATTAATAGCTGTACTGTGCTAGGGCGTGAATGTAACAAAAACATTATTTATTTTGTTGACTTGTAGCATAATTTTAGTATCAAATTTAATTATTTATTCATAATATTAAATAAAAACGCTATCTAAATTACTTGCAGAATTTCAAAAACGCCACCGATATAATAATCTGATCATTAGTAGCTTATATTTTGTATCACCAGATGGCCTTTCACTTCCAGAACAGGTGACAGAAATGAGTTCAGTGACTCTTATCATAATATGTCGAGGATGCTGAAATTTTTTTGGATTTCCATAAAGTTGTATCTGTGATTCTTTATTATTTAGTAAAAAAAAGTTTTTAGCTCTTTAACAGTGCCATTAGTATTAAAAAAAATATTGTACGCACTTATAGTGTTGCCCATTTATAAGAAAACAAAACATTTCGTGGTGTCAGGGAGCCATGCTTTACCCAAACAGCTGTTATAGTATTTTAACTTTATTATTTAGTGGAAAAAACATACTTTCCAGTGCTATTCAATAAAATATCGTACGCTCCGAGTGTTGTGCAACATAAAATTTAAATGTTTAGTTGAACAATATTATTTTACTCTTGGTTTGAACAGCAGTTCTGTATTGTTTTATTTGTGTTGTAGTATTTTAACTTTTTCAAAATGAGTGTTTTGTAAGATTTCTTTCTTTAAAGGTAACGAAAATATTATTTTTTCAAACTTGTTACATAGAAATATGGTAGAGAGACTTGGCAACGCCACAGCGAGTACTCACGTCAAAAAATACCTCTTTTTCTGTGACTGACGTGGCTTACTGTTTTTTATATGGCAATGCATTTATTGCCAGTGGTGCCCAATGACTAAAAATTTTTTTTGAGGGACGATATCTTATTTTTCTTCAATCTGAATTCACACCAGGATTTACCGGTTTCAATATATGCAGTTAATTTCATAACACCCTGTATATTAAAGAAACACTGACTGACTGACTGACTGACTGACTGACTGACTGACTGACTGACTGACTGATTGACTGACGTATCAACGCACAGCCCACCCGCTGGGTCTAGAAACTTAAAATTTTGCAAGTAGGTTTCTTATATAACGTAGGCGTACACTATGGAAGTGTTTTTCAAAATTAAACCCCTAAGGGGGGAAACAAGGGCTCAAACTTTGTATGGAGAAAAAATATTAGATGGTCCTATTAACTCGAAACTTCATAGAAGTACTCTAAAAAATAAATGTTTAAAAACGTGTATCACAGTTTTTAAAAGATCAACCCCCAAGGGGGTGAAATGGGGATTCACAGTTTGTAATAGTGTAAAATTGTTATAACGCGGACAAAGTCGCGGGCGAAAGCTAATAAGGCAAATTGTCTTGAAACGAACAAGAAAGGTCGGGTATTAAATATATAATACAAGATGCTCAGGCGGTTAAGTCTTTTGTAGCTCTACAAGCCCTGATGCATGCTGATTTTTCTGATTTCATTCGGGGAGGTTAATTTGACCCAACTAGACTTCGTAGGGTCATTTCGACTGCAATAGGAGGTAAAGGAAATGAAAGTAAAGTATCGGTTAGTGGGTCAGAAGGTGGCACTAGGACTTGTCAGAGAAGTGATTAGTTGTTGAAGGTATCATTCTTTACTAATTTTTATGGGTTTACACAAAAACAAAAATCCATTATCGAATTAATGCTTACAACATTAAAATAAAGTTAACTCTGAAGTATACTCTAATTTCAAACTCAGACGGGTAATGTATAAGTTTATAATTAACTTATTGTTCGTCGTAAATAATAAAGCAATGCCAAGTTACAGTCCCAGTTTTAAAACAATTTAATACCAGAATGACTTTTTAACTGAAGTTAATTATAATAAGGGTGCCTTTTAACTTTCTTGCTAGCTCTAATGCAATTAACATATTGTTCTGTACAGAAATATCATAATTTGCTTGTTGTTTTCAAGTCAATCTTTTATAAATGATTCTCCATTATTGAAACTATCCTAATTTTTAAGTCCAACATTTGAGTTGTGTTTTCCGGAATTCTGCTGCGTCTATTTTTGTTTTTTGCTGACGTTTCGCCGACCATTTCAGGCAACTTGTTCAGAGCTTCAGAGCTGATCTCGCTGGTGAACTAAACTGTTCAGTTCAAGCCATTAGAAAGAATAGGTCTAAAGAGTCAGCTGGAATGGTCGACAAAACGTCAACAATCTCACAACTAGACGCAGGAGAACTGAAGGAGCCATCATCTTCATGCAGAGTAGCTTGCGGAATTTTTTAGTCAAAGTTTTCTGCACTGGTAATAATGCTTATCATTTTAAGTTTAAAACTATCTCTCTCCTCTCCGTTGTCCGCAAAGTTATGGAGAAAGAAATCAACTTGCAAATTCTAAAATATCTATAACAACACAAAATCATCCATGACAGACAGTACGGATTTCGTCACCAAAGATCCACAGCTGATCTTAGCTTTGTCACACATAACTGGAACAAGTCTCTTGAATTTCATGGCGAATCTCAGATTGTTGCTCTCGATATTTCAAAGGCCTTTGACCAAGTATGGCATGCCGCAGCTTCCTCTCTAATCGGCGTATATCTGTTGTGGTTGACGGTCACTCATCCAACTTCCATCCTGTCAATGCTGGTGTCGATAGTACTCTTCACTCCAATATTCATTTTTCCAGACAAGTTTCGAATGAGGAGTTGGATAATATACGCAGATCTATGTACTTATCCCTTTGCCAAGATCTTCAATTAATCTTAGACTGGGGTGCCAAGAACCTTGTTCAGTTCAACGCCTTCAAAACCCAGTCTTGCTCCCTCTCACGCAAAAAATCTGGCACCGCTTACCCCATCCACATGAATGGCCAAGCCCTACAAAACAGCGAAACCTTCGATCTCGTTGGCGTCGCTTTCGAATACATTACATCAGTAGCCACATCGGCAGCTAAAAAGCTTGGTTTTCTCTTTCGAATCAGAAAATACTTCTCCCCTTCCAACTTATACACTCTCTATGTTTCCCAAATAAGACCTAACCTAGAGTACTGCTCCCACATCTGGGGAGCGGCATCACCTTCGACACTTAAGATCCTTGATTCTATCCAAAAGAGAGCCATTCGACTTATCAATGACCCAGCCCTCACGAGAAAACTCCCTTCTCTCGCTCATCGTCGCGCTGTAGGGGATTTATCACTTTTCTACCGCTACTTCCACGGATTTTGCTCTGAAGAACTAGCCGGAATTATCCCCCCCTTGAATGTCCCTAACAGAACAACAAGTGGCGGGTTACGTATGCATCCCTTTACAGTGCAGCAACAAAAGCCTAGAACAGACCACTTCTCTCGCTCATTCATACCTAGGGTCTCCAGATTATGGAACAAATTGCCTGCAGATGTTTTCCCTTCCCGTCCCAACCTCCAATCATTCAAATCCCGTGTCAATAGTCTACATTTCCCTTCTCTTCAGACACCCACGGTACGTTAGTATTTAGGCTTGAAGTCTACGTGGGATGTCTTAGATAAAAAAAACTAGCTAGTTTTCTTTTGTGTGTTGGAGCTGAGATAGGCAATCCAACTGCTAGTTTCGGGGGTCATTTGTCAAGCCTTAATTGTTATTCTACTATCTCTATTATCGTACAAGACATTTGTCTTTTAAGACATAGAGGCATTGGGTTTCCCAAAAGCGAAGATGAGGTACCTTAGCTAGGACAATTGTCGGTTGCAGTTGACTGGTAGGTGATACATTATTACATGCATGCATTTAATATCACTACTAATGATAATGAAAACTGTGAAACTGATACGGATAACGTTCCATTAAAATCATCAGATCTATTAAAACATGATGACTAACTGTTTCCTGTTTCGGCATCAGTTTCATCGCCACAAGATGCCACACCTTAATTTCAGGCTGATTTTCTAAAGAATAGCTCCATTTTGTAAATATTTGTAAAGATAGCCCCTTTGTTCATCCCTGCAATAGTGTTCCGCACTAGTATTTGATTAGGTTGTTTGGTAGAGTTATTTTACACAGGTTATTTTACACTCTTAAATTTATAAATAGAAATTTTAGGACTATAAAAAATAGTAAGATGTGAATTTGGAGACACCAATAAAATTATTTAGAATCTTAACACCTGTTTTATTTAGCTAAATTCAAATAATTTTTGTATTTAAAATATTTTATCATTGCTGACTCCTGCATAACTCAAAATAAAATTAAAAAGTACACTTTATTTCCGCTTTTGTCAATTTGATCTCTAAAAATCACAGTTCTTATTTTTTCTTCATTCCCGATATAACTCCAAGTAAACAACTTTACTGTGAAAAGAGCAATTTGTGTGAAATACGTCAAAATATCGTGGGGTATAGATACCCAGTATATTTTAAGGCACTGCGCACTACCTAAGACAACCCACTAATCACATTGTTAACTAAGTCATATTTTTTTACTACCTTAACATTGCAACATATTATTTTCTAGGTACGCATATGGCAATATCATAAAATTTTTGCTTCAAAGTCTGGTTATTACTTGTTCTTGTGCTTTAACCATGATACCGCCTAAGTAAGAGTTTTTCATATTCGATTCAGTTCATTTGTAGACACCAAAATAGAATGATTGCAATTTTAATACCTAACTTTCAATTTATTGACAATTTAATACATAACTATTTTAATTTTGGCTTTGTATCTTATTTGGTTTCGGTCTAATATATTTAGCGTGTAGATGGAGAGAGACAGAGAGAGAAATATATTTTAGTGAAACTAATAAAAGACTTCGTTTGTACCATATAGCTGCCGACCCTAAACCCTATCTAAAAATGTGTCTGTTGCTTTAATAGAACGTCAATGAAGTCTAGACGTTTAATAACATTTGGGACCGAATAGAGAAACGACGGCCGTGGCTTTAATTGCTAATATATCTCCGTAAAGTTTGCGGCGTTTCGAGGACAATGTTAAACCTGTTTACAATAAATCCGAGCTTGTCAAGTACTAATTAGTGGTTTTAATACTATCCTCTCGTGACTCTGGGCCAGTATATTTTCAGCAAACATGGGAAAAGTAAGAGAAGGTCGGCGAAATTAAATTTAAAATTTAAATATTGTTAGTTTTAACAAGGGAATAGCGTAGCAAGGCTTTGAATAGGGTATCTGCATGTGGGTGCGGCCTGATCATATCTGTATAGCCAATAGTAATTAAGGGATTAATTACAAAAACCAGATATGTTGAAAAATTTCAATTTCTAGTAACTAACGTCCAGTTATACACAGTGGCATATTAGGCCATACAGGTTCCCAAAGCCCGCCCAAAAATTATGCGGTCCATTCGGATTGTATTGCGCTTTTGACTTTACTCGCTAGAGGCACTAAAAGGGTGCCCCACTCCCCATAGGCACTTCGACATTTAAGTTTAAGTTTAAAAAAAGCGGCTGTTTCTACAGATGATCATTCTTTGCGTAAAATAGTCAATAACGTTTTGGTACAATTGCGCACAGAAAAAACTGCTATGCTATTTTCAATAATAGTACTGTTTTTGACCACTGACACATTAGTTATATTAAAGTTAATATTGTCTCAACAAAACATCATTGAAATAATCCAAAAAAAAATATTGCTTTAAATATAGACTTATTTATAATTGAACTTCAAAAGTATACCCACTTCTATGAAAACTATATTACCATTATTTCAATTTCCAAAATACTATTGGAATCCAATAAATTTCTAATATTGCTTGGAGTGTAGAATTGTTAGAGCCAAAATATTAAAATATTTGATTGGAATGCTTAAATATAGTTGGGAGCAAAAATAGCTACTTGTAGGCGGTGGGATTCAAATTACAATATATTTTATTAAACGAACAAGAACTACAGTTTAAATAAAAAATGTAAAAATTAAGTCAATAATCCTTACATCATTTCAATTAAAATAAACATTCCTTTAAAACATATAAGGTATTGGAGAAATAATAAAAAAATATTAATGCAATGCGTCCTATTGTTGGCTGAAATATTATTTCTCTTGCTCGCGGACACCCTTGGAGAGGTTATAATTTTTCTTTGTTCGTTGAATAGTCGTACGCCAAAAATAATAGATCTTTTGCAAGGCCGGAGACTGGAGCAACTTATTTCAGTGTCTTATGGTAAGTAAAACAAATCTAAAAAGCTTTGCAGTAATAAATGTGTTTTTTATATGTCAATCTCTCTTGGTTAGTCTATTTTATATGACTGTTTACTCAGCCGATACGTATTGTTAAAAAACTATTAACATTAAATATGATCGGAAGTTTATTGCTCAATTTATATTTTTTAGACATGGTTTCCACCAAATCTACCTGTAAATTTAGGAAATTCGAATACAGCGTCAAATTTGTTCCATCTAGCATCCTGTACCCATACAAGCCAAAGGAGACAGTTTTACAAAGAAGCAGATCCTATATTTGGAGTGAAATAAATATAAAAAGTTTACGGTGTTCGCGTCAGTGTGGTGTAATAAAATGTGTTTTTTTATATTTAAATGTTTACAGAATGTCTAAACACTCTATGTTTAATAATACTAAATAAAAATTATTTAAAAATAATAAAGCGTGTTTCATTTGTTCGAAATATAAGTATAATTGATGTAATAGAAATTCTTCATTATATTAAATAAGAGTAATTGTTCTTCAAAACACGAATATGAGTGAATTTACACAAAAATGTTTTCTTTCTATTGGAAGTTAGTTACATTAAATTAATTACTGTTGTAATTGAAACAATAATAGCTATTTTACATCAAATGAGGTGCATATTCTTACAAATAAGCTTCTAGTGAAACAAATGATAGTTTGCCTTGAATTTCGAACAGGGTATTACTGGCATCAAATAATTGTTCTATTTGAACGATCCATTAAAAACCAATGAAACCTTATATTTCAACCAATCTAATAACCTATTGGTTAACAATGATAAACTAATCGTTGAAATAAACCGAATTTGTCATGGATTATGGAATTTGTATTGTGCAATACGGAATAGTGTGTGTCATTAAGTGAATGGGTATCCAATTCAACATACGATAGTGTTATTTCTGTGCGGTTTATTTTCACCATAACATGACGAATCTTTTGCTTCAGGTCATTAATCGTCTGCGGAATGTTAGAAAAGACTTTGTCTTTGAGAAAAGACTTTGTCTTTGAGAAAAGACTTTGTCTTTGAGAAAACCCCACAAGAAAAAAACTATAAGGGTTAGATCACATGATCTTGCAAGCCTAGAAGGACATAGGTCCGATTCTCAGCCGTTACAGAGATGCAGGGAATAAAGCTGTTGAAGAACGTAAAATGTAAGGTGTAAATTTATTTATTTTTAATATATTATTGCTAGACAACGATGAATTTAACCTGTCAGGTATGTAATTCAGCGCATACAGCCCGGAGAGGAGCTGTTTTACCATAATTTCTTCAAATCCTTATTGTATAAGGAATTTTCAAGCCGTTTAGAGAACTGTTTCTCAATTTTACGTATTTTGATATATATCATCAATCATTGCACTATAACAAACCCAAGTAAAACTTCCTTTTTAACACAGTTTACAACTTAAAAAATTTACCAACATAAAACATCCAGAAACGCCCGACAATTTGAGAAGTTATGAGCCCTAAACTATTTTTAATGAAGTTTTTTTTGATACCACGTATGTGCTCTATAACATAATATTATAATTTCGGTCCAAAATTCAAGACAAAATAATGGCCTTCATTATTTCTGCAGAGAAAGGTATTAGTACGTTTTCTGTGTTTCGCCTTGTAGCATATGCATGAGAGATAAACAATTCTTCAAACTTATCATTAAGATGGATAAAGTAATAAAGTTGCATACAGTGATTATGTAAAGACTTTTCAAATCACAAACTTCGTCGCCATACAACAAACTTGTTAAGTACAGTCTAGGTCTCTTTAAAATGACCTTCACCATATACCTCTGTACGACCCTCAAAGGTTGCCAATGGTAGTTGCAAGCACCCCCCCCCCCCCCCCACCAAACCAAAATACAATAGCTCAGTAGTGACTCCACAAGCGCTCTATAAAGTATTATAAGATTTTTCCTTGTTAAAACTTCCCTCAGAATGTAAAATTTGTGAATCAAGCATCTGCACATGTTGGTCCCAACTGAGATGTTTATCAATAACTACTCCAAGATATTTTGTGCTGGCGCTCCCGTTAAGGGGTTCACCCACACCATCTCAACTTATATGATTAAAATCTGGCCTGTCTGCTTCAGTCAGAGAGAAGGCAATATTAGGCCAAGCAATAGAGCGATTTGTCGTGACATTAATCCTATTAGAAAACCGTCTGTGACATCATCTAAAAGACGATCCGTAGATGATTTCTGTTATATTTCCAACTCTGAAAATTTTTCCATTAACTTGTTATAAATATTTTTATTTAGTTTTATAAAATGGAAAGTAATGAAGCAATCTTAATGATGTAAATGGACGATTTGTAGAGAATAGAAATATGACCAAATGAGAGGTCGAACGTCCCGATCGGATAAGTAGCAACGGAGAAAATCCGGAAAACCCGGAAAATTAAGAGTTTTTTTTTAATTCATAAATCGGCCATTCTTAAACGTAGAGGGCTCAAACTTTGGAAAAAGATAGTAATTTATAGCTACTTTATGTGTGCACAACCCCGACGCTGTCCTTCGATTAGTTTTGACACAATCGTCATTTTACTTTTTCAATACACTATTTTGCACCAGGTCTGGATGCTCTATGGATCGTCCGATTTTAAACGTATTGAAACGTATTTAAAAAGTACAAAATTGAACAAAATGTATATTTTAATTTTTCCATAAAATGCTACGAAACCGGATGAAAATGCGCGTAAAAATGTGTGAAAATGGCCGAGCGCGCGAATATTGGCTCCCCTTCGCTCCGCTGCTCTCCCCGCTACTCGACCGCTCGGCCATTTTCACGCATCTTTACGTGCATTTTCAACCGGTTTCGTAGCATGTTATGGAAAAATTAAAATATACATTTTGTTGAATTGAACTTGTACTTTTCAAATCCGTTTCAATAATTAAAATCGGACGATCCATAGAGCATCCAGACCTGTAGCAAAATAGTGTATTGAAAAATTAAAATGACGATAGTGGCAAAACTAATCGTCGGACAGTGTCGGGGTTTTTCACACATAAAGTAGCCATAAATTACTACTTTTTCCCAAAGTTTGAGCCCTCTACGTTTAAAAATGGCTGATTTATGAATTTTATAAAAAAGCTCTTAATTTTCCGGTTTTCCGGATTTTCTCCGTTGCTACTTATCCGATCGAGACGTTCGACCTCTCATTTTGTTCGTATTTTTATTCTCTACAAATCGTCAATTTACACTATTAAGATTGCTTCATTATTTTCCATTTTATAAGCAAAAAACTAAAAAAATCGCCTTTTTGCTTAAAAATCTTTATAACAACTTAATGGAAAAAAATTCAGAGTTGGAAATATAACAGGAGTCATCTACGGATCGTCTTTCAGATGATGGCAGAGGCGGTTTTCTAATAGGATTAATGTCAAAAAATCGGTAATATTTTGCTCTGTTGCTTAGCCTATATAAGGAGTTTTTTTGAACTTCGTCCCAGATAACACCACAGAAAATCACCACAGTATCATAAGCATATGAGACAATTTTCCCCTTCAGGGCCAGGCCGCAAAGACTATTTTGTAAAGATTAAAAATAACAGGACTAGTTACAGTACCGTGTGGTACACCATGCTCAAAAGTTTTACTCTCACTGACAGCCCTCGCTATCCTGACCTGTTGGGGATGACCTTTAAGATAGTCTGCAAAGACCTCAAGCACCGTCTCCCTCATTCCACATGCCTCCAGAATTTCGAGAAGCAAAGTGTGAGAGACCGTGTCAAAGGCCAAAAGTAAAAACCATGTTTGTCATTGTCAAATCTTATTCAGCGTTGGCATTTTCTGACAATTCATTTCTGACAGTTAAATATTTACAAAATAAACTGTATGCCCCTATTACTAGAAGTAACTAAATCCCGAAGAAGCTACCTACTGGGACTCCCTTTATAAGTAGGTAAATATCGGCAATGAATTGCATTCCTCTTTAGATCTTTCGACTTGCAAGGTTTATGTGGAAACAAATACAATAATTATCTACTGAATCATTTTTAAATAGCCAAGTCCCAAGTCGGTCCAAAACGATCAAACTCTCCTTAATTTTTGGAATCGACTCTTAATTATATAATTCTAGTTAAAAAATATTTTGTACAAATGAACAAGGAAATTTCGCTAAAATATTTAGAACTGACAAAAGGTAGCTTTAATTGCAAATGCCCTAAAGTTTGCAGATTGTTCGAGAACAATGTTATACAGCTATTTACAACAAATCTGTGGTTGTCAAGTTTTAATTACTGTCATCCGTGGCTTTAGGCCAGTGTATAGCCAGTAAAAGGGGAGAAGTAAGAGAAGGTTGAGGAAACTAAATTTAAAATTTAAATGTTGCTGGGTTTGCCAAGCAACACACGCAAAAAAGCAACTCTTAAAGATAATTACTTTAAAATAAGTACATGTTTTGTACATGTTTTTTTGATGTATACACGTAATTCAAAAAAATATTTCTTTGAAGTGGAAAATCCATGAATGTTCTTGCCCATAATTTTATTCTAATAAAAGAGCGGTGTATTTTAAATAAAACCATTTTTACAAGATTTTATTTAACTTCGCCTGTTAGTTTGAATGTATGTATGTTTGTTAGTATGTTTGGGTCAAATAATGCAATCACAATTTCGACTAGTTCTAATTAAGCCACAGCTTTGAAATGACAAGTATATTTAATATTGTTCTAAATCCAATATGGCGGACGCCCCCAAGATGGCGGATTACCTTACCCTACCTATGCCGATACCCGACTACCCATGCCCCCGATACCCGACTACCCATGCCCCCCCTATGCCGATACCAGGTCAGCAAACGAAATTACAGATGTACACATCACTGTAAAAAAGGTGATGGAAGCAATAGGCGCTCTTAAGGATGATTCCAGTCCAGGACCGGACGACATCCCCCTTCAATTTCTGAAAAAATGCAGCGACAGCGTGGCTCCACACTTAGCTAAAATTCTACAGCAAATACTAGCCACAGGCGATATACCTGAAAACTGGAATAAAGCATATGTCATTCCCATATTCAAAAAAGGAGATCGCTACAACCCAGCTAACTACAGGCCAATAAGCCTTAAATCTCATATATGTAAAATCATGGAAAAAGTTATAGTACCCGAGTTGACGGACTTCCTTATAGACAATCAGATAATACCGACCACACAACATGGCTTCCTACCAAAACGATCCACGACTTCAAATCTTATGTGCTGCCTTAACAACTGGACCAAGGAAGTTCAAGAGGGCCGACCGGTTGATGTACTTTATCTAGACCAGGAAAAGGCTTTTGACAAGGTGCCGTTTGGGAGACTGCTGTATAAATTAGACCATTTTGGAGTCAGAGGCCACTTGCATCAGTTTATCCAGGGGTTGCTCACGCATCGCACGTTTCAGGTGAGGGCGAATGGCACGTACTCCAGACCAGTGGCGACGGGCAGTGGTGTGCCACAGGGCTCGGTTATTGGGCCCCTGCTTTTCATAACCTACATAAGTGACCTACAACAACATATACAGACCAACATATCATTCTTCGCAGACGACACTAAACTTTACTGCAATCCCACTGTCGACACTGCACGTTTCAAAGAAGACATCACAGCCATTGAAACCTGGACGCATACATGCCTACTCAAACTAAATGAGGACAAATGTACTATACTACACCTAGGAGCCAACAACCCACATACCCCATATATGCTGAACAACATTCAACTCAAGCAGGTCACACATCAGAAGGATCTAGGGGTCATTGTAACCAGTAACCTGAAATGGGAAGCACATGTAACCCACATTGTGAAGAAAACAAACTCCCTTATATATCTCATTCTGAGGGCCTTTGCAAACAAGTCAGTGGAAGCAATGAAAAAGATATTCACAACTTATGTTAGACCGAAAATGGAGTATGCACATGTAGTATGGAATCCATATTATGCCAAGGATATAGAGATGCTTGAGAGAACCCAGCGAAGATTCACCAAGATCCCCCCAGAACTCACAAACACACCATACAATGAAAGACTTGAAACTTTCGGACTGACTTCACTAAGGGAAAGGCGGGACAGAGGTGACCTAATAGAGACCTACAAGATTTTGAACGGAGATTATTCGGAGGTGCTGAACTTACAAATTTTCACTACCAACACTAATGAACAACTCAGAGGACACACAAAAAAACTAAAAAAGGAGAGGAGCTCGTGTCTGGTTAGAAAAAACTTCCTATCGAATCGCGTTGTGTATAAGTGGAATGCTCTAGATCAAGACACGATCTCCGCTCCAAACAAAAATGCTTTCAAGAAAAGGCTGGATGAAAACATGACCAGAATTGGCACCACCCTTGTCCACTATCTTTGAGAACGAAATCCGAACCACTGCAGGATAGTGCATATACGCATAACACAATGTGAAAAAATGATTAAAAAACTAGTCAGCGCAGCAGTCTCATCGGCCACGCCGCTCACTGCTGCCTTCAATAATAATAATAATAATAATAAAAATTCAACGTTCACCACTGGGATACCGTAAATGGTAAGAGATAGAGCCAGACAAAATTCTAATGTTTTACTAGTAATTCTTTGCAGAAGTACTAACAATACGTGCTAATAAATACCCAGTTTCTAGAATTAAAACAATCGTCTTTTATTAACAATTATCCACAAATATTGCTTAGTAATAAAAAACGGGAATTCTAGGGATTTCTGCCGCTTTAAAGTTATCCGGCGCGGTTATAGGGCCGACCTATTGGTATTCTTATAATTTGTCTGCCGATTGCGTTGTAGTGTCGCGTGCGTCTTTGCTAATTTCAACCAAATGAAGTAAAACGAATAGCCATAGACTTCTTAGTTTGATTGAGGCAGTTTATTTAAGCTTGTTAGTGGCCGTTCTCCTCTAAAGCGGTATCGCTATTTTGTGTTTTTTTTTTGTATCTGAGACAGCCCACGTAGACTTCAAGCCTAAGTACTAACGTACCTACCGTGGGCATCTGAAAGGAAGGGAAGTGTAATATATTGACACGGAATTTAAAGGATTAGGGATTGAGAGGGGAAGGGAAAACATCTGCAGGCAATTTGTTCCATAATCTGGAGACCCTAGGTGTTAGTGAATGAGAGAAGTGGCTGAGAGAAGTTCTTGGCTTTTGTAGCTGGACAGTAAAGGGATGCATACATAACGCGCCTCTTGTTGTTCTGTTAGGAACAGTCAAGGGGGAATTATAGCGGCTAGTTCTTCAGAGCAAAATCCGTGCAAGTATCGGTAGAAAAGGGACAAATCCCCAACAGGGCGGCGATGAGCGAGAAAAGGGAATTTTCTTGTAAGGACTGGGTCATTGATGAGTCGAATGGCTCTATTTTGGATAGAATCAAGGATGTTAAGTGTTAAAGGTAATGCCGCTCCCCAGATGTGGAAACAGTACTCTAGTACTACCTTTTGAAGATACCTTTGTGGTCTTATTTGGGAAGTTGGAAGGGGAGAAGTATTTTCTGGTTCGAAAGAGAAAACCAAGCTTTTTAGCTGCCGATGTGGCTACTGAAGTAATGTGTTTGTGCCAGCCGAGATCATGTTCGAAAGCGATGCCTACAAGATCGAACATTTCATTGTTCTGTAGAACTTGGCCATTCATGTGGATGGGGTAAATGTTACCGGATTTTTTGCGTGAGAGGGAGCAAGACTGGGTTTTGGAGGCGTTGAACTGAACAAGGTTCTTGGCACCCCAGTCTAAGAGTAATTGAAGATCTTGGGAAAGGGATAGGTGCATAGATCTGCGTCTATTATCCAGCTCTTGATTCGAGACTTGTCTGGAAAAATGAATGTTGGAGTGAAGAGTACTATTGTTAGCATATCTGTTGATGGGATTGGTAGTTAAAGAGAGCAGGTCATTAATGTGAAGAAGAAGAAGTAGGGTTAATGCCACGACTGAACCTTGGGGTACGCCAGCATTGACAGGATGGAAGTTAGATGAGTGACCGTTCACCACGATAGATATGCGCTGATTAGAGAGAGCTACCGATCCAGGTAAATAGTTTGGAAGGAAGACCGTAAGAAGCAGTGGCGGCGCTAAGGATGGGCAGGGTTGATCGTGCGCTCAATTAAAATTCTGCTCTGCCAACCATTCGCTCAACCAACATTTTAAATAAAAACCTACGACTTACGAACACCGAACATAAAAGTATCCAGGTACTGACCAATCTTTAGATGCTACCGCCGACAATCGCCCAACCAAAAATTAGGGCTAGCGCCGCCACTGGTAAGAAGATAGTTTGTTGAGGAGTGCGGCATACTTGGTCAAAGGCCTTGGAAATATCAAAAGCAACAACCTGAGATTCGCCATGAAATTCGAGAGGCTTGTTCCACTTATGTGTGACTACGCTAAGGAGATCAGATGTAGATCTTTAGTGATGAAACCCGTACTGTCTGCCATGGATGATTTTGTGTTTTTCTAGATTTTTTAGAATTTACAAGTTGATCACTTTCTCCGTAACTTTGCTGACAACAGAGGGACGAGAGATAGGTCTGTAATTGGATGGAAGGGACTTGGAATCTTTCTTCGGGAGAGGCTACACACGAGCAGTATTCCAGCTATCTAAGAAGATGCCCTCGTCATAGGAGATCTGGAAAAGACGAGTTAAGATGCTGCAAGTTCTGGAGCGCATTTTTTTAGAACAATTGCAGGTATGCTATTCAGACCGGAGGACTATTTGGTGTCAAGGGATAAAAGAAATTTTTAAACTTTCTTGTTTGACCTTAAGTATTATGTCGGACATTTTCTGAGCTACAGACGTAGCGGCTGGCAGAGCGAAATATCCAGGAGGAATAAGGGTGGAATTGACAACGAATTGTTTGGCAAATAATTCAGCTTTCCCTTTAGAGGTGAAGATAGTTTCGTTGTCAGAGGTCAGGGGAGGAAAAGTGCTTTTACAGAAGTTTTGACTAATATTGAATGAGCTCGGACTTTGTTGAACCTGGTTTTATCACAGGCCTTAAAGAACTAGGGCTTTTGCTGGTAAAGTTTAGTTTTCCTGCGGGTATCTGGAATGAAACTTTCAATACCTACTTGAATGAGATCTGTGATGTGAGTACAAATTTCGGAGGGATGGGGAGTGGAAATCAGACAGGTTCCAAGGGAAAGCAGAGAAGAAGTTCCGAAGACCATTCCAGTCGGCAGAATTGTAGTGTCAGATCGTGCGTTCTGGCATGATTTCAGCGAACTCGGGATGTATGGGGCAAGAGACAGTAATGAGGCCGTGTGTGGAAGTAAAGAGGTCTTGAAATCAAACGTACCTACCATTCTTCCATTCGACTAAAGGATGTTTTCATTAATTTGGCTGCTTTTCTTCTGATGACTAATTTATTCACGTGAAGTAATCGTAATTCGCAATAAAGGGGACAGAGACGTGGGTTTCTTACTTTAAAGGACTAATTTCTTTATATGAAGATTGTGAGTTAAAATGAAGAATTAAAAGGGTTTTATTTTAAATATAT
Source organism: Philopedon plagiatum (assembly GCA_963971165.1). NCBI lineage: Eukaryota > Metazoa > Arthropoda > Insecta > Coleoptera > Curculionidae > Philopedon > Philopedon plagiatum. The sequence continues at coordinate 23,874,935 of OZ020198.1, read as the reverse complement.
TCGAGTACCTGGGTTTCTCCCTTTAAAGGACCAACTTCTTAATATGAAGATATTGTAAATTAAAATGGGTTTATTTTAAAGACACTTCTCTCTGACTAGAAGAAAATATGGTCAAAGACGTAAGTTTCGGACTTTAAAGAAATATTTCTGTGAATTAGATTCGAGACAAGATTAACTTATTTTAAAATAATTTCCTTAAATTTTCGTTTTTGCGTGCAGTTTCTAAATTTGACGTCTCCTTCTTTTAGACGATCTTCAGGTCGGTTTTTAAACTTGTTATATTATGACTCTCACACACATTGTTGTAATTTTACGACCGTCTCGTGTTCTACCTGAATGGTGATGAAAAATACACGTTTAATCGTGAGAATAATAGGCCCTCTCTGTCAATGATGCATAATGAGGGTTTTCTGCTGTTACGCTTTAAGAAACAGACTGTAGTTCATGACATGACCTAATTGTAGTGGACCTACATTTAGGTCATTAATCCTAAAAGTTTGTTGGGATTATATTTATTCTCTTGCATTAATACTTTCAGAACCAACCGAAGTTTATATGTGAAGAAACGTTGTTTTTTAAAATTTTGTTTATAATAACTTTCTCAAGGCCATGATTTTAAAGGAAGAGTGTAGAAGTGGCTATTGTTTCCTTCTTTGTCTAAGGCTAGATATCCTTGCTGAGCAGTTCTTATTTCCCATCTCATTTTTTGCAGATACAAATTTTCATTTGTTACTAATTTAATGATTTACGTATATCTCCGCATTCTTTAGTATAAAACTTCTACGCACTCAACCAGTCTCGGAAGTTAAAGGCAATAACTTCTTCCGATACTTCAACTTTATGGAGCCAGTTTCGGTTAGAGAAAAAAGTGTCCATTTTGAACGCTGCCCTTCGATAAAAAAAAGGGAATGCTTAATCAGACATTTGTAAATCGCCCTTTTAAGGGTTTCTCGTCAAATTTAAACGCACAAGACGTGATCTCTCTGTCTCTCTCTTTCTCTTGTTGACCGGAATCTTTTTATTGGAACGAGTTAGACAGTGGCTGCAAGTGTTTTACCATATTTGAAAAGTATAAAAGTGAAAAAATATGATAAAATAAAGCATATTTTTACAATGTAACTTATTTTTGTTAAGGAAATATGTACTGTTCATTTACGACTTAGAACTTAGAACTAGTTAATTCGGCTAAGCCCCTCCATTTTTACTAATATTATTTAAATAAATTTTAAAAAGTGGAATATATAATAGCAATTTGGGAAATTGTTCCTAACTTTGGGTTGATGAACTCTAAAATGGAATATTCGCACTTTGAGTAAGGCATATTTAAATTTTAAGATTTCTACCTATAGAAGGACAGATTCGCTCTTTGGATAATTTAAATTTAAACTTTCACCGAACACACTGTTGTGGAGGAATACTGTGGAGGTTTACTTAGGTATATATATATATATATATATATATATATATATATATATATATATATATATATATATATATATATATAAAAAGTTTATATAACGACTTAGAACTAGCTAATTCGACTAAGCCCCTCCATTTTTACTAATATTATTTAAATAAATTTTAAAAATATTATTTAAATAAATTTTAAAAATATATATAATAGCAATTTGGGAAATTGTTCCTAACTTTGGGTTGATGAACTCTAAAATGGAATATTCGCACTTTGAGTAAGGCATATTTAAATTTTAAGATTTCTACCTATAGAAGGACAGATTCGCTCTTTGGATAATTTAAATTTAAACTTTCACCGAACACACTGTTGTGGAGGAATACTGTGGAGGTTTACTTAGGTATATATATATATATATATATATATATATATATATATATATATATATATATATATATATATATATATAAAGTTTATATAACGACTTAGAACTAGCTAATTCGACTAAGCCCCTCCATTTTTACTAATATTATTTAAATAAATTTTAAAAAGGGTAATATATAATAGCAATTTGGGAAATTGTTCCTAACTTTGGGTTGATGAACTCCAAAATGGAATATTCGCACTTTGAGTAAGGCATATTTAAATTTTAAGATTTCTACCTATAGAAGGACAGATTCGCTCTTTGGATAATTTAAATTTAAACTTTCACCGAACACACTGTTGTGGAGGAATACTGTGGAGGTTTACTTAGGTATATATATATATATATATATATATATATATATATATATATATATATATATATATATATATATATATATATATATATAAAAAGTTTATATAACGACTTAGAACTAGCTAATTCGACTAAGCCCCTCCATTTTTACTAATATTATTTAAATAAATTTTAAAAAGGGTAATATATAATAGCAATTTGGGAAATTGTTCCTAACTTTGGGTTGATGAACTCTAAAATGGAATATTCGCACTTTGAGTAAGGCATATTTAAATTTTAAGATTTCTACCTATAGAAGGACAGATTCGCTCTTTGGATAATTTAAATTTAAACTTTCACCGAACACACTGTTGTGGAGGAATACTGTGGAGGTTTACTTAGGTATATATATATATATATATATATATATATATATATATATATATATATATATATATATATATATATATAAAAAGTTTATATAACGACTTAGAACTAGCTAATTCGACTAAGCCCCTCCATTTTTACTAATATTATTTAAATAAATTTTAAAAAGGGTAATATATAATAGCAATTTGGGAAATTGTTCCTAACTTTGGGTTGATGAACTCTAAAATGGAATATTCGCACTTTGAGTAAGGCATATTTAAATTTTAAGATTTCTACCTATAGAAGGACAGATTCGCTCTTTGGATAATTTAAATTTAAACTTTCACTGAACACACTGTTGTGGAGGAATACTGTGGAGGTTTACTTAGGTTTGCTATATATATATATATATATATATATATATATATATATATATATATATATATATATATAAAGTTTATATAAATATGGGTCCGCAGATGCTTCGTTTCAAAGATACAGGGTGTTAAATTTCTTAATTTTTTTCAGTTTTTCCAAAATATTTTCAAAATGGCTTCATCAATTTTGAAGAATTTACGTTGTATAAAGTACATAAATTAAGCATAATTCTGACCATGAAAAGACTTTGACAGGTCCTCCAGGGGGTACATATGAGACGCCGGTACAATATTTTTCCAATAAAAACATGTACGCCACTGATTTTTTCACATTTTCGTATATCGGTCAAATAGTATATTAAATTCTTAACAAAACTTATCTCTTCATATTTTTTCACTTTTCGTTCCGTTTAGGAGATAAATGTAATTTTATTAACCGTCTTACTGGTTTAGTTTTCCCAACCATCGGTTTTAACATGTAAAGACCATTTAAAACTTTAACGTCCTGTATCTTTGAAACAAAGCATATGCGGACCCATGTTCATAAGAACTTTTTGCCTTAATTTCTTTCAAAGAATCTCCCGTTAAGCGATGGCACATGTTTTTTGAAACACCCTGTATATATATATATATATATATATATATATATATATATATATATATATATATATATATATATATATATATATATATATATATATATATATATATATATATATATATACAGTGACCGGCAAAAAGTTCGCAACATATGGGAAAAATTTTTATTAGGAGAGTATCGGAAAAACTTTCCCAGGGGATCGGTTCTGCATGTCCGATAACCTAAAAATCGATTTTGACATACGTCACGTGACCACTGGTATAGCGTCAAATTAAAAAAAATTGTTAATTTACAAAAAGTGAGGTTAGTTGACGAGATATCAAAAAAAGTTATTTGAAAAAATTGCTTAGAATTAAATTCTAGGTCCTTGTGCAAAATTTTAAGATTTTATTTAAAAAAATTGGAAAACTCAATTTTTTTTAAATATTTTTTTATCAATTTACAAATTTCCGGTTATTTTCGTTTAGATAGCTTGGCTAATGTAAAGCCCATGTATCTGGATGAAAATAAACGAATGTAGTAGTTTTTTCTACAATTGACAGGACAAAATTAAAAAAAACAGGTTTCGCCGGACGCTAGCTGTTGCAATGATTTCTATCTAGCAGCAGTGTCAAAATTTTAGAGACATTTCAATGAGATTACATTGAGAAAACCTTAATCGTCTTAAATATATCTGAAGTTCGACTTTTTGTAAAGTTAAGGGGATTAAAATAGATAATAAACAAAAAATTACCTGTTTATTTAATCGAAATTTTATAAACGAAAACCAATGTAAGAAAAACTTAAAAGTAGTCAAATTCTGTACTAACAACACAAAAAATCATTGTTTTTCCTTGGGTGCACAAAATTTAAAACTCAGTATGACCACCATTTCTCTCCATCCATACTGTTGTTCTCGAGCGCAACTCTCGATTAACATTTCGGAGCATTTTACGATTTATTTGCAATACACAATTTATAATGACATTCTCTAAATTTTGTATATTCCTAAAGGGTCGATGTTTGTACACAGGGTTCTTTAGGTATCCCCACATAAAAAAATCTAACGGAGTCAGATCTACAATTCTACAATTGACAGGACAAAATCGAAAAAATAGGTGTTCGCCGGACGCTCGCTGTTGCAATGGTTTGAATCTAATGAAATGACTGTATCAAGATTTTATTAAGATTTTTCGCACATAAATTTAACAACCAGGTCTATTTAGTTGTACTTAAAACTACCAAAGCAGGCTCTGAAATTAAAACAACCAAATAATCTAGTAGGTTAAAAACAACAGAAAAATGTCAAACAAATTATAATTTGTTTGATTTCAACCTATGTCATTGGTTTATGTCTCGCATCTTACTAAGTTTGATATTTTACATAAGTTTATTAATATTTTATTCCTCAAAATGGCACCCACACTACTTCTTCAGGAAAAGATAGAAATTATTTTAATTTCTGGAGATAATTACAAAAGCCATAGAGAAACAGCAGCAATTTTTAATGAGAGGCACCCCGATAAATCCCTCCATTATTCCACAGTATCTCGTCTAGTCAATAAATTTAAAGAAACGGGATCGGTAGAAAATCAGTATAAAGTTTCCCATGAAAAACCGGTAACAGGTGACGAAGGTTCTCTGGATGTGTGTTTGTCGATCACAGAAACACCCCAATTAGCAGTTAGTCAAATATCGGAGATCACTAACATTCACGAAAGATCTGTGCGGAGGATATTAAAAAGAAACAAATTTCATCCGTACAAACCTAAATTTGTACAAGTATTAAAAGATAGGGATTATGACGCCCGCTTCGATTTTTGTGCCTGGTTCCAGGGTATGATTGAGGAAGATTTTAATTTCCCAAAGAACGTTCTTTTCTCGGATGAAGCTACATTTACCTCTAACGGAACCGTCAGTTCACAAAACTGTAGATGGTGGGCCACCGAAATCCCAGACTTTGTAATTCAGAGTAAAGACCAATATAGTTTTAAGGTTAATGTGTGGTGCGGAATTTTCAACCTCAGAATAGTGGGACCTTTTTTCTTTAGAGACAATTTAAATTCAGAACGATATTTAGAATTTCTACAAACTGAGATATCTGACTTTTTAGACAATTTGTCATTAGCCGAAAGAAGAAATTTATACTTTCAACAAGACGGAGCTAGCATTCATTCCACAAATGAGGTGAAGAGATGGCTGGATCAAGAATTTGGAAACCAGTGGATAGGACGGTTTTCTGAAAATCCGTGGCCTGCGAGATCACCAGATCTGACTCCGTTAGATTTCTTTATGTGGGGATACCTAAAGAACTCTGTGTACAAACATCGACCCTTTAGGAATATACAAAATTTAGAGAATGTCATTAGAAATTGTGTATTGCAAATAAATCGTAAAATGCTCCGAAATGTTAATCGAGAGTTGCGCTCGAGAACAATAGTATGTATGGAGAGAAATGGTGGTCATACTGAGTTTTAAATTTTGTGCACCCAAGGAAAAACAATGATTTTTTATGTTGTTAGTACAGAATTTGACTACTTTTAAGTTTTTCTTACATTGGTTTTCGTTTATGAAATTTCGATTAAATAAACAGGTAATTTTTTGTTTATTATCTATTTTACTCCCCTTAACTTTACAAAAAGTCGAACTTCAGATATATTTAAGACGATTAAGGTTTTCTCAATGTAATCTCATTGAAATGTCTCTAAAATTTTGACACTGCTGCTAGATACAAATCATTGCAACAGCTAGCGTCCGGCGAAACCCTGTTTTTTTTAATTTTGTCCTGTCAATTGTAGAAAAAACTACTACATTTGTTTATTTTCATCCAGATACATGGGCTTTACATTAGCCAAGCTATCTAAATGAAAAAAACTGGAAATTTGTAAATCGATAAAAAAATATTTAAAAAAAATTGAGTTTTCCAATTTTTTTAAATAAAATCTTAAAATTTTGCACAAGGACCTAGAATTTAATTCTAAGCAATTTTTTCAAATAACTTTTTTTGATATCTCGTCAACTAACCTCACTTTTTGTAAATTAACAATTTTTTTTTTTATTTGACGCTATACCAGTGGTCACGTGACGTATGTCAAAATCGATTTTTAGGTTATCGGACATGCAGAACCGATCCCCCGGAAAAGTTTTTCCAATACTCACCTAATAAAAATTTTTCCCATATGTTGCGAACTTTTTGCCGGTCACTGTATATATATATATATATATATATATATATATATATATATATATATATATATATATATATATATATATATATATATAGTAGAAAAATGGAAGATTTCTTGGCCTATAGGTAATATATTAAATGTAATGAAGATTTACTTCTTCGCTAGTGCAGCGAGAAGGCCGTGAATGAAAAATAAAAATAATGGAGCAACACTGGGTGAACTAGTTGGCGCGAGCCACTACATCTTACCCATCCTTTCCGAACATTTTGGATATAAGGACTCTCTTTGATTCTGGTCAAAACGTGGTCTGTTCTTTAGCCACCCTGGGTGTAAGCCTGCCCGCTGATGGGTAAGGGCCCAGAAATCGATAGCAGGAGGTCACCCAGACCAGAATAAAAAATAGTCCTTATTATTTTTATTTTTCATTCACGGCCTTCTCGCTGCACTAGCGAAGAAGTAAATCTTCGCATTTACATTTAATATATATATATATATATATATATATATATATATATATATATATATATATATATATATATATATATATATATACATCTTTCATCATTTCTGCGTCCTTTCATAATCCATCATTTTTGCGTCCCCTAGAAATAGAGGCTTTAGGCTTTGTATTTCAAGTGTATATCGAATTTTTTCCTTTTTTTGTATTGCTCCTAATTTTTCTTTTAAATATCTCTTAAAACTAAAATATACCTTTTATTTTATAATGCAGCATTTTCAACTCCTTTCATATTATAATCAAATTTGCGTCCGGCGTATAATTTTGTACATTTGTCGACGCATTTTGCTTCCGAGCCGTATAATATTTGGACACTTCTCTATCATTTTTACTACTGCCCTGTTGCCAGAATTTTGAAGAGTCCGAAAGGTGGGAAAGATTACACAGCGCTTTTGAACCAATGATAGGTATGACTAATCTGTCACCAGAAACAGCTTGATGACTGGGCTGTTTATAACTTAAAGGTATAATTAATATGATGAAGACATGTAAATCTTTACGCCAAGAGCAGGATGAGATAACCAAGGTGCTATGAGTCTATTACAAAACCATCGATCTTTTATTAACATGCCTTTATTAGCTTGACTTATAACATTGTAATGGGACATTTCATTAAAAGATATATACAGTATGTATTCGAAATGGAAAATTTTTTGTTATTCATTTTACGAAAAAAGTGTATTTTTATAAAAAGTTCTGCATCGTGAAAAAATAGCATTGCCATTAAGAAATTTGATCCAGTAGGTACGTACAGGGTGGCTCAAAAATGAAAAAGTCATAATCCATGTGAAGCTAAAAAGACAAAATCTTTATTTGAAATTACACTGCCACTGCAAATGTACAATTTAATAATATGTTTTTTCATTAAAAAATATACAGCATGTCTTCGAAATGGAAAAAATGTATTATTGATTTTACGAAATTGTGTATTTTTATAAAAAGTTCTGCATCGTGAAAAAATAGCATTGCCATTCAGAAATTTGATCCAGTACGTACAGGGTGGCTCAAAAATGAAAAAGTCATAATCCACGTGAAGCTAAAAAGACAAAATCTTTATTTAAAGGTACACTGCCACTGCAAATGTACAAGTTAATAATATGTTTTTTTCATTAAAAAAATATACAGCATGTCTTCGAAATGGAAAAAAATGTATTATTGATTTTACGACAAAAGAGTATTTTTATAAAAAGTTCTGCATCGTGAAAAAATAGCATTGCCATTCAGAAATTTCATCCAGTACGTACAGGGTGGTTCAAAAATGAAAAAGTCATAATCCACGTGAAGCTAAAAAGGCAAAATCGTTATTTAAAGGTAAACTGCCACTGCAAATGTACATGCAAGAGTTATTTTTATGATATGTTTGGAACACACAGGAGGTCCCAAAAGTAAAATTAATTTTTTAAAATCGCCGTTACAAAAAAAGTATATCTTCATAACAAATTCTACATTGTGAAAAAAGAGCATGGTTTAAATATTTTTATAGGGCATAGAGGGTGGCTAAAAATTTAAATTAAAATTGGGACTTTCAGCTTTATGAGCCACCCTGTATTGTCCTTCGTCAAGTTTTTGAATAACCATGCTTCTTTTACAATGTAGAACTTTTTATAAAGATATAGGTACTTTTTTTGTAAAATCGGTAATAAAAAAATTAATTTTATTTTTGAGACCTCGTGTATGTTCCAAAACTAATTCACTAAAAAACTAAAAGAACACGCTTTTATGAGTAGCGCACTAAAAAGTTAAAGATAAATTATAGTTTAAAATACTAAAAACACGTTTTTATGAGTAGCCCACTAAAAAGTTAAAAATAAATTAGGTATAGTTTAAAAAACTAAAAACACTTTACGGTTTACTGTTAGGTAACTATAAAAGGAAAATAATTATTTTGAACTTTTTAGTGCGCTACTCATAAAAGCGGTTTTTTTAGATTTTTAAATTATAATTTATTTTTTTAACCTAAAATGCAAGTTGAAAATATAAGTTTAAATAATATTAATATTATAAACATTTTTACTGCTTATTTCTTAATTTGTAAAATTTATTGAAGAATAAAAAGATTGATAACAATAGTAATATGAATAACAATATTGTAAGTATTTTCCATGCTTATATAATATAATATTATTTTCAGTTTATTTTTATGTAAAATTAGGAATTCTTAGCCGTCGACAAATTTCAATTATTCATAACAGTAACGGTGTCAGACATTTGCCCTCCTTTTGGTAAAAGTGATAATTAATATATATGTGATAGATCAAGGCTGACAATTTTTATTTTAATTTACTGACATGGCATTGACATGTACACATTGCTATCACAGAATGGCGCTTTTTTACCAAGAGTTCTCCGCATTCTTTACATATGAGATCGCTATAAAAAGGAGTTTTGAGCCATGGACTCTCCTTACCTCATTCCATGATTTAAGTTTATTTTGAGTTGTTTTGCTGGAACCTGGAAATAAGATTGCGAATTATAATAAAAACCTATTTTTATTATAACTTTCGTTTATTTTATTTGGGTTAAGTCACCAGATTAGCTCAAAATATGACAAGGCGTTCAACAAAAATTATCCACCTAATAAAACTAAAACAGATATGTTTAATGTCGACAGACACAAGCAAGTTTCTTCTTAATGCTTTTTGGCTGGAATCACTATTGATAAGACAGGTGTAATTTGGCAATTAAGGTCTTGCTCATTGCTCAGTGCTCAGGTTTATATAATTAAGGGTTTAAATTGGCAAGTGTTAAGATAAGACAACCAAATTTTATACTGTTAGTTTCTTTTTAATTTTTCTCGCCAACTTATAAAGAAAAGAGCGATTTAAATAACAGTTAAGTACAGTTAAATTTACCAACCGAAATAAACCTTTTTAATACACTACAACAGTGGCGGCTCGTGCGTTTTTCAGCAGGGTCGGCAAAATTTTAATCTGACAAACTCGAGGATTTACTGTGTTTTTGCACCTCAGAAAGTATGAAAAAATATATATTTTTTTCATGTGTGTCATCATATAGGAGCAATAGGTTTTTAAGGCCCGAGTTTTTTTTATTTTTTTTTTGTATGAATTTTGTGTTTTATTTTATATTATTTTTTTGTTTTTTACCTACATATGATGCAAGCAAAAAAAGTGATCTTAAATTAAGATTACGTTGACCTTAATAAAACAATGCCAAGTTTTGAGATAAAAGTTCATTAACAATATCTTTACTTTTGATAATAGGTACTTACAATTTGAGATGCATTCGAACCGTTTCCCTCCATTTTTAATTACTTACTCTATTACTTTACCAAATTTTTCGAGCCGGCAAGAAATCACTTAAAACGTTTAAAGTTAAAGGTACACAGTACGGCACAGCAGAATACAGTAAGACCCAATAACTAATTTACTTAGGCACTTAATCAAGTACTAAGGAAAATGCCGAAACTGGTAATGAAAGGAGGCCTAAAATTTGCGAAAAGCAGTAATCAATACTAATCAATTCACCCAGTCACTACTGTCAGAGTTTCACTTTTCACCCTCATCCCCTTATCAAAACGAATTTTCGTAGTTGCCAATATCGCATCTTCCTGGTTCTTTTAACCGTTGAAAATATAATTTTAAGAAAATAAAAATTAAAAATCTAGACCACATCACAATAAAACATTCAATAATATACACTACGTATAAATTGTAATTAAATTAATATTTTGGATTATTCCTCAAGTCCAAACAAGTTCTATTAACTTGATTGTATTGTATTAAGACCCAAATGAATTTTCCATGGATGAAAAAGAGCGCAAATCGGTAACATACGGCAAAATCCAGTCTGCCGCAACGCACATTTGAAACCCCGTATTGAATCTTTTAATTGTGTTATTATTGTATGTTTGGTTGCCTGTTTCGGTAGCTTTTGTCAGCGGCTTGCCTCAGTAGGTCCTAATCTGTGAGAAGACCTGTTATTATTACTTTCGGCCGTAGTCATTGCCTAATATGGATGGCAAAACGCTACGGGTAGCGCCATCTCGGCAGATCTAGGCCAAGTAATACACACACCAGCGCCACCACTAAAGACCTATGTCACAATTAGTAGTGGAACGTCACCTCCAAAGACATCGTCACAATTGCAGGGTGACCGCTAGGTGGTGCGCATCTCAAAGACGATCCTCGTCGGTAATAATGAAATATAAAATTCCAAATATCGAACAAAGTTCGATATTATGGAATGTACATCAGTTTTGATTTCCACTACTAATTGTGACATAGGTCTTTAGTGGTGGCGCTGGTGTGTGTATTACTTGGCCTAGATCTGCCCAGATGGCGCTACCCGTAGCGTTTTGCCATTTATTTATGCTGGTACAGCTATTAGTGCCTTCGAGCTTGATTTCTCTCTGTCGTCTCTAGCCCCGCCGATGAGCCGTGATACGGCGAAACGCGTCCGGGGATGAGGCGCCAGAGAGAAATCAAAACTGATGTACATTCCATAATATCGAACTTTGTTCGATATTTGGAATTTTATATGCCTAATATGGAATGACTGACCGGTGAAACAGTAAATAAGTTTGTAAATAGAAGTAAACGGTTAAATTAAAAGGTAAACAATTGAACCATTAGTTTTAAAAAATAGTCAAAATTAAAAATATAAAAATTTTAAATATTGAATAAGAGATTTATTGCTGCCTATTTTTTCTATTTTCTTGGGTCGGCACTGCCGACCTTGCCGCCCCTGGCGGGCCGCCACTGCACTACAAAGATAATGTAAAATGTCGACCACAGTAACTGGCGAGCTAGTTTTTTTTATTTAACAAATAAATTCCAAAATGTAGTTTTTGTTAAATAACTTTTTAAGTTTTATTTTTTCGAAAAACCGCATCAATCGAAATAGGTGAAAATGTTACACAGGAAACGTATCTAAAACGTCTATAAAACTTAATCATTTTGTTAAACTTAAGCTTCAAAAAGTTTTGCAATTTACATGTCAACTATATTTACAAAATACAGTTTGAGCAACAAAAAATAGAAACTAATTTTGAAAGTGCTCTGTATATATTTCACCGGAAATACAGCCTGTTCCAAGCCAGGTTGAAAAGTAGTCCATATGCAAAATTTTTCCTTTTCTTTTTGGTCAAGCAGTTTTAAGCGTTCGCTCCAACAGACAATCCGACAGACAGACGGAGAGACAAACCGACGGAAATGGGAGACCATCTGATATAGGGACCTCAACACGTAAAGATCTGAAAAAATCCCGGGAAGTGATTTTTGTCTAGCGAGAGAAGTAAAAAGTTGAAATTACTAAAATTAGAAATGATTTTTAAAAATGCAAAAATATTCCGAGAAAAGATAAATTTAGGATGTGTAGAAATGTCAAATTAAAATTAATAACCTCCAGTTATAATGAAGTGGTAATTTCCATAAGAAAGCGCGATTATTTCTTGATATTATACCTTTAAAATGGGCTAGTACAAACCATATCCCAAATCGATTACTTGTTATATTTTAGAAACAAATATAAAATGGTATAGTTTTTTTGTAATAAAAAAGCCTTAAAATTAAAAGTACTAAAACTTTTAAAGCTCCAACAAGAAAAGAAAATTTTACGCGGCTGTTGTATCTAATAGAAAATAAAATTTCATTGTTCCTAACTTACACCCTGTACAGTACAACTGTTCTATTTCTACTTTACACTCCACTTACAACCTTACAACACCATTGATTTTTGACACTTTAACCACCGAATATATAACACATAGAAGGATCACTCTCCAATAAGCGCGAACACGCCCCGAGACTGCGCGACGAAATTTTCCCTTCTCATCTCGTCCCCGCTTGAGGGCAAATTCGCCCGAGTTGATTCATTCGACGACGCGTGGTGGTATAAAGTGGACCAAATAAGCGGACGGAGAGTTCTGTGTTGTTTATATAGGGGTGACTGAATAAATTTAAATTAATACTTTTTTGTGTGTTGAACATTTTTTTACTTTTTCGTTCTGGTGGTGGTGTTAATCTCTTTGTGTAGTAAAAATAAAAACAAACAAAACAAAAGAATTGCATACCCTTAAAAAATTAAAGAACGTAAAACTAAATAAATAATGTTTATTAATTTAGCTCCCAAAATCTTTTGTCAATAGATTCGGAACGGAAGGTCGGGGGTCGAACAACGAAAGATAATCATCGATATTGGCATCGATGTTTATGACCCCTAACATCGATGGCAAAACATCGAATATCAATAAGAGAACATCGATGTTTTTTAAACATTCTAACATCGCCCAGCACTGCGCGCAGACGAGCATTAATATGGCGAGACGTTTTGGGTCACGCGGCAGCCGAATCTTTCAATTTTAACGATAACTTGAACACTATAAGTCGTAGAAACTGCGTTTTTTTTTTAAACTTCGTCGATGTTTTGGCTTTCCTTCGTATGCAGATGGTATGACCAAATTCTTTAAAACATAAAAGTTTCTCGCTTACTGAAAAAAGTGCTGCAATTAAAGTACCTACATGTTGAAGTTTACCAAGTTTTACAAAAAAAAAAACTAGAGTTTTCAAAAAAACAAAATGACTCAGTAGCCTTCGCTCACATTTCTTCTATGGATTAAAAAATATATAACGGAACTATCTCGATTAGTTCGCGAGGTATGTGTAAAAATGTAAGAGACATTAATTTTTGTCACATTTATGACATTTTTCGTCATAAAAAAATTTGACCTTCAAAAAATGTTGTAATTGGCCATTTCAGATAGCCTAGACCCTAGCCAATCATTCTGTGAAGGTCCCATGTAGTTGTACCTTACAATTTTTTTTAACTTATATTTGTCGATTTTTTAAATATTTTATTTAGAATGACAAACAACGTTCCTTTTGTTTTGCTCCTATCGTCAACATACTGCCATGACAATAAGGCATGTACCGAAATAATCGATTATGATCCCAATATAATTACAAATTAATGTGCCTTCTTTTATGAATATAATATATACCACTTGGAACTTGCCTACCTTTAAACAGAACAGTAGGTAAAGAAACAAAAACAAACTTTGTCACTTTGTATAACTTTCTCACAATATGGTTGGATTCATTAAATATTTAACTATTCTTCTATAACTGTCATATTAAATTATAAAATTTAACCAAAAAATCTTAACATTTTAATTTTTTATAGTGTTCACCGTGTATATATTGAACACAAAGGATATACTTTTTCGAGTAGGGTTAAGGCGTACTTTGCATACAAAATTTCATCCTTTTCCGTCAACTAGTTTTGGAGCTGTCGGGCTAACAGATAGACCGACAGACAGGAAGACGGAAATGGACAACATACATTGTTGTCATCTAGGAACCCCAAAACGGTAACATCTGTCAAAATCTCGGAAGGTCTGTTACGCCGTTAATAATTTCTTAGTTATTTTAGGTATATTATATTACCACTCGTTTTTTCAGTATTAACTGATTTCTAATAAAAAACAAACTTAGTATTTAATTTATTTGTAGGTGCTGGAACTTACTTTACGCAAATTATATTGTATATACTTAGGTTAAGAAAAAACAGTAATCCAATAACTTTTTCTTTATTTCAAATTTAACTAACTATAAGTAAAGAACGCAGCTCAACTGTGTGTTTTTAAATAAAAATATTTCCTTACATGTATTTAAAAAATATATTCTGTTTCTTTTTATCCGATATGTTAAGTTTATTATTTGATCGATCTAAAACACACTTTAATGTTGTTTCTATTGTAACTACTTTATTGTAGATAAATAATAGTTTGCAGTGTTGTTGCTAACAAATTGAACTGCGTTCTTATAGTAACTTTATGTTAATACAACTGATTAATTAAAAAACTGTAGTTTACTTTTAGTTTTATTCCGTTCCTACAGAGTAACCCTCGTAAAACAGCTCGGCCCGCTTACACATATCGCGTGCACGTATCGCCCTCGTAATTTGGGATTTCCGTCTGCGACCTCGCAAGTCTTAAAATTCGAGAAAATACATTCGGCTGCTGGCGGCGATGCTTTGATCTTAGAACATCACAGTGCCGCGCAGGAGTGACCCTTCTATGTGTTATATATTCGGTGCTTTAACGGTAATTTTGTATTGCAGCAATTGCAGTATACCTATTCAAATAAGATATGCAGGCATGCATCGCTGTTTTATTTAATAACTAGCTTTCGCCCGCAACTTCTTCCACGGTATAACAATTTTACTCCATTACAAACTTTAAATACCATTGTAATACCCCCTTAGGGGTTGATTTATTAAAAACTGAAAAGAAAAAACACGTGTTTAAACATTAACGCTCAGATACACTAAGAAGGTTTAAGATTTAGTACTGCATGGTTTAAATTAGGATCTTCTAGTTGATCAGGTATGTTTTGACAGGTTTTTTCCTGTCATAGTTAATAAGTCTTCGTTAAAAACTTATGAAATATTCCGTTCCGTGCCGTTCATTTTCTTCACATTCGTTAGACAAAATTAGATTTTCTGACCTCAATTGACATACTTATTAGTTAACATTTTTGGGGAAATTGCCAGTCGCTCGTTTTTATCCCCCCCCCCCCCCCCCCCCCCCCCCCGTTAGTTTTTTAAATGTTAGACAAAATTAAATATTTTGATCCCAATAACCCCGAAAACAACATTAACATTTTTAGATAATTTCCCAGTTGCTCCTTTTTACCCCCCCCCCCCCCCCCGGCGTTAATTTTTTTAAACATGAGTTTCAACAAAATTGGATTTTCTGTTCTCAGTAACCCCCCAAAATTAGTTAACATTTTTGGAGAAATTCCAAACCCCGCGCCTTTTTATTCCCTCTCCCCACCGTTAATTTTGTTTACATTCGTTAAACAAAATTAGATTTGCTGACCTCAACAACCTTGAAAATGATATATCAGATAACTTTTTTTGAAAAATGATCAGTTGCCTGTTTTTATTCTCCCTCGTTATATTTTTTTAAATATGTTAGACCAAAGTACATTTTTTGACCGTAATAACCCCGCAAATGACAAATTAGTTAACATTTTTTTCAGTCGCTCCTTTTTATCCCCCCGCCGTTAATTTCTTAAATATAGGTTTCAACAAAATTAGATTTCTGACCTAAATATCCCCGTAAATGACAGATTAGTTAACATTTTTGGAGAAGTTCCCAGTTGCGCCCTAATATCACCCCACCCACCACGTTATTCTTAACATCCATTACACAAAATTAGACTGACCTCAATAACTCTGAAAATACTAAGCTAACATTTTTGGAGAAATTCTCAGCCGCCCTTTTATCCCCTCTCCCCTCCCTTCTCCGTAAATTTTATTTAGCATCTGTTACACAAAGTCAGATTTTCTGACCTCAGTAATCCCGAAAATGGCCCATTAGTTAACATTTTTGGACAAATTCCCAGCCGCCCCTTTTTATTCGCCCCCCCCTCCCTACGGAAATTTTTAACACCTGCTAGAAAAAAAAAATTCTGACCTCAATACCCCCGAAAATGACATATTAGTCAACATTTTTAAAAAATTCTCAGTCGCTCCGGTTTTATCCCCTCTCACCTCCTCCCCTTTATTATTTTTTAAAGCTAAATCGTTTCACGTGGATTATGACATTTTCATTTTTGAGCCACCCGGTAAGTATAAGATCAAATTTTTGAATAGCAATACTATTTTCTCACGATGCAGAACTTTTTATAAAGATACACTTTTTTCGTTAAATCAATAATAAAAAATTTTCCATTTCGAAGATATGTTGTATATTTTTTAATGAAGAAAACATATTATTGAATTGTACATTTACAGTGGCAGTTTACCTTTAAATAACGATTTTGTCTTCTTAGCTTCACGTGGATTAGGACTTTTTATTTTTGAGCCACCCTGTTTATACAAGATCAAATTTTTGAATAGCAATGCTATTTCCTCACGATGCAGAAGACATGCTGTATATTTGTTAATGAAAAAAAACATATCGAATTGTACAGGGTGTCCGGATTTCGTTGTATTTGCGGGTTATCTCAGTTATTAGTAGAGATAGAGGGTTGCGGTTTGCACGTCATGGCGCTACTTTTTTGTGAATCGGAAAATGCCACAAACAGAATTTTCATAGCTTTCTTTGTTTTCGAGCTACAGGGTGATTTTGAAAATTTTCCCTTTTTGAGCACCCCTTGTATCTCGGCTATGCCGCATCATATCAAAATAGTAAAAACTGGCTTTTATGCAGAATGTTACGTAGAATACGATGACGTAGTTAGTTTTTTCTAAACATTATACTTTTCGAGTAATGGTATAAAGTTGTACTTTTTTAAATGGGACACCCTGTATATTTATACATCGTTACATTCCGCTTATCGGGGGCTTTTTGAAAATATATAATACATGATATTTATTTTTTCATTGGAGCCGTTAAATCACAATTTTAATAAAAATGTCAATATTTCATAGTAGACCATGAAGTAAAACGTATACCTACACATTACAGAGATTGTTCGCATTAATTTCCGTTACTCTGAACACAATATTGTCACATTTTTTATTCTTCTTGAAGCAATTAAAAGAATAACTGGAAGTGCTTGCAAATTTCTGAATTCCATTTCAGTAGCATTACGCAATGCTTCTATCGTTTGATGCCGGGTATGAAATATTTTATTTTCCAAATAACCCCACAAAAAAAGTCGAGAACTGACAAATCAGGTGACCTGGGAGGCCATTTTATTGTGCGAATCCAGGAAAGAACTTATCTGGAAAATCACTTTCCTGGTCACTGGATTCGCACAATAAGATGACCTCCCAGGTCACCTGATTTGTCAGTTCTCGACTTTTTTTGAAAATAAAATATTTCATACCCGGCATCAAACGATAGAAGCATTGCGTAATGCTACTGAAATGGAATTCAGAAATTTGCAAGCACGGCCAGTTATTCTTTTAATTGCTTCAGGAAGAATAAAAAATATTGTGTTCAGAATAACGGAAATTAATGCGAACAATCTCTGTAATGTGTAGGTATACGTTTTACTTCATGGCCTACTATAAAATATTGACATTTTTATTAAAATTGTGATTTAACGGCTCCAATGAAAAAATAAATATCATGTATTATATATTTTCAAAAAGCCCTCGATAAGCGGAATGTAACGATGTATAAATATACAGGGTGTCCCATTTAAAAAAGTACAACTTTATACCATTACTCGAAAAGTATAATATTTAGAAAAAAACTAACTACGTCATCGTATTCTACGTAACATTCTGCATAAAAGCCAGTTTTTACTATTTTGATATGATGCGGCATAGCCGAGATACAAGGGGTGCTCAAAAAGTGAAAATTTTCAAAATCACCCCGTAGCTCGAAAACAAAGAAAGCTATGAAAATTCTGTTTATGGCATTTTTCGTTTCACAAAAAAGTAGTGCCATGACGTGCAAACCGCAACCTTCTATCTCTACTAATAACTGAGATAACCCGCAAATACAACGAAATCCGGACACCCTGTACATTCGCAGTGGCAGTTTTCCTTTAAATAACGACTTTGTCTTTTTAGCTTTACTTGGATTATGACTATTTCATTTTTGAGCCACCCTGTACGTACTAGATCAAATTTTTGAATGGCAATGCTAGTTTTTTACGATGCAGAACTTTTTATAAACAGATAGGTACTTTATTCTTAAAATCAATAACACATTTTTTCCATTTCGAAGAGATGCTGTATATTTTTTAGTGAAAAAAAATATTATTGAATTGTACATTTGCAGTGGCAGTTTTCCTTTAAATCACGATTTTGTCTTTTTAGCTTCACTTGGATTATGAATATTTCATTGTTGAGCCACCCTGTACGTACTAGATCAAATTTTTGAATGGCAATGCTATTTTTTTACGATGCAGAACTTTTTATAATCAGACACTTTTTTCGTAAAATCAATAATAAAAATTTGTCCTTTTCGTAGACATGCTGTATATTTTTTGAATGAAAAATACATATTATTGAATTGTACATTTGCAGTGGCAGTTTACCTTTAAATAACGATTTTGTCTTCTTAACTTCACATGGATTAGGACTTTTTATTTTTGGGTCACCCTGTTTATACGAGATCAAATTTTTGAATAGCAATGCTATTTTCTAACGATGCAGAATTTTTTATAAAGAGGCACTTTTTTCGTAAAATCAATAATATTTTTTTTCCATTTCGAAGACATGCTGTATATTTTTTTAAGGAGAAAAAACCATATTATTGAATTGTACATATGCAGTGGCAGTTTTCCTTTAAATAATGATTTTGTCTTTTTAGCTTCACGTGGATTATGACTGTCATTTTTGAGCCACCCTGTACATACTAGATCAAATTTTTGAATCGCAATGCTGTTTTTTTACGATGCAGAACTTTTTATAAACAGACACTTCTTTCGTAAAATAAATAATATTTTTTTTCCATTTTGAAGACATGCTGTACATTTTTTAATGAAAAAAATATTATTGAATTGTACATTTGCAGTGGCAGTTTTCCTTTAAATCACGATTTTGTCTTTTTAGCTTCACTTGGATTATGAATATTTCATTTTTGAGCCACCCTGTACGTACCTACTAGATCAAATTTTTGAATGGCAATGCTGTTTTTTACGATGCAGAACTTTTTATAATCAGACACTTTTTTCGTAAAATCAATAATAAAATTTTTTCCATTTTGAAGACGTACTGTATATTTTTTTAATGAAAAAACATATTATTGAATTGTACATTTGCGGTGGCAGTTTACCTTTAAGTAACGATTTTGTCTTCTTAGCTTCATGTGGATCAGGACTTTTTTATTTTTGAGCCACCCTGTATGTACTAGATGAAATTTTTGAATGGCAATGGGTATTTTCTCACGATGCAGAACCTTTTATAAACAGACACTTTTTTCGTAAAATCAATAATAATTTTTTTCCATTTCGAAGACATGCTGTATATTTTTTTAATGAAAAAAAAAACACATTATTGAATTGTACATTTGTAGGGGCAGTTTTCCTTTAAATAACGATTTTGTCTTTTTAGCTTCACGTGGATTATGACTGTCATTTTTGAGCCACCCTGTACGTATCAAATTTTTGAATGGCAATGCTGTTTTTTTACGATGCAGAACTTTTTATAATCAGACACTTTTTTCGTAAAATCAATAACAAAATTTTTTCCATTTTGAAGACATACTGTATATTTTTTTAATGAAAAAACATATTATTGAATTGTATATTTGCAGTGGCAGTTTACCTTTAAATAACGATTTTGTCTTCTTAACTTCACATGGATTAGGACTTTTTATTTTTGGGTCACCCTGTTTATACGAGATCAAATTTTTGAATAGCAATGCTATTTTCTAACGATGCAGAATTTTTTACGAAGAGACACTTTTTTCGTAAAATCAATAATATTTTTTTTCCATTTCGAAGACATGCTGTATATTTTTTTAAGGAGAAAAAACCATATTATTGAATTGTACATATGCAGTGGCAGTTTTCCTTTAAATAATGATTTTGTCTTTTTAGCTTCACGTGGATTATGACTGTCATTTTTGAGCCACCCTGTACATACTAGATCAAATTTTTGAATCGCAATGCTGTTTTTTTACGATGCAGAACTTTTTATAAACAGACACTTCTTTCGTAAAATAAATAATATTTTTTTTCCATTTTGAAGACATGCTGTACATTTTTTAATGAAAAAAATATTATTGAATTGTACATTTGCAGTGGCAGTTTTCCTTTAAATCACGATTTTGTCTTTTTAGCTTCACTTGGATTATGAATATTTCATTTTTGAGCCACCCTGTACGTACCTACTAGATCAAATTTTTGAATGGCAATGCTGTTTTTTACGATGCAGAACTTTTTATAATCAGACACTTTTTTCGTAAAATCAATAATAAAATTTTTTCCATTTTGAAGACGTACTGTATATTTTTTTAATGAAAAAACATATTATTGAATTGTACATTTGCGGTGGCAGTTTACCTTTAAGTAACGATTTTGTCTTCTTAGCTTCATGTGGATCAGGACTTTTTTATTTTTGAGCCACCCTGTATGTACTAGATGAAATTTTTGAATGGCAATGGGTATTTTCTCACGATGCAGAACCTTTTATAAACAGACACTTTTTTCGTAAAATCAATAATAATTTTTTTCCATTTCGAAGACATGCTGTATATTTTTTTAATGAAAAAAAAAACACATTATTGAATTGTACATTTGTAGGGGCAGTTTTCCTTTAAATAACGATTTTGTCTTTTTAGCTTCACGTGGATTATGACTGTCATTTTTGAGCCACCCTGTACGTATCAAATTTTTGAATGGCAATGCTGTTTTTTTACGATGCAGAACTTTTTATAATCAGACACTTTTTTCGTAAAATCAATAACAAAATTTTTTCCATTTTGAAGACATACTGTATATTTTTTTAATGAAAAAACATATTATTGAATTGTATATTTGCAGTGGCAGTTTACCTTTAAATAACGATTTTGTCTTCTTAACTTCACATGGATTAGGACTTTTTATTTTTGGGTCACCCTGTTTATACGAGATCAAATTTTTGAATAGCAATGCTATTTTCTAACGATGCAGAATTTTTTACGAAGAGACACTTTTTTCGTAAAATCAATAATATTTTTTTTCCATTTCGAAGACATGCTGTATATTTTTTTAAGGAGAAAAAACCATATTATTGAATTGTACATATGCAGTGGCAGTTTTCCTTTAAATAATGATTTTGTCTTTTTAGCTTCACGTGGATTATGACTGTCATTTTTGAGCCACCCTGTACATACTAGATCAAATTTTTGAATCGCAATGCTGTTTTTTTACGATGCAGAACTTTTTATAAACAGACACTTCTTTCGTAAAATAAATAATATTTTTTTTCCATTTTGAAGACATGCTGTACATTTTTTAATGAAAAAAATATTATTGAATTGTACATTTGCAGTGGCAGTTTTCCTTTAAATCACGATTTTGTCTTTTTAGCTTCACTTGGATTATGAATATTTCATTTTTGAGCCACCCTGTACGTACCTACTAGATCAAATTTTTGAATGGCAATGCTGTTTTTTACGATGCAGAACTTTTTATAATCAGACACTTTGTTCGTAAAATCAATAATAAATTTTTTTTCATTTTGAAGACGTACTGTATATTTTTTTAATGAAAAAACATATTATTCAATTGTACATTTGCAGTGGCAGTTTACCTTTAAGTAACGATTTTGTCTTCTCAGCTTCATGTGGATCAGGACTTTTTTATTTTTGAGCCACCCTGTATGTACTAGATGAAATTTTTTAATGGCAATGGGTATTTTCTCACGATGCAGAACCTTTTATAAACAGACACTTTTTTCGTAAAATCAATAATAATTTTTTCCATTTCGAAGACATGCTGTATATTTTTTTAATGAAAAAAACACATTATTGAATTGTACATTTGTAGTGGCAGTTTTCCTTTAAATAACGATTTTGTCTTTTTAGCTTCACGTGGATTATGACTGTCATTTTTGAGCCACCCTGTACGTATCAAATTTTTGAATGGCAATGCTGTTTTTTTACGATGCAGAACTTTTTATAATCAGACACTTTTTTCGTAAAATCAATAACAAAATGTTTTCCATTTTGAAGACATACTGTATATTTTTTTAATGAAAAAACATATTATTGAATTGTACATTTGCAGTGGCAGTTTACCTTGAAATAACGATTTTGTCTTCTTAGCTTCACGTAGATCAGGACTTTTTTATTTTTGAGCCACCCTGTATGTACTAGATCAAATTTTTGAATAGCAATGCTATTTTCTGACGATGCGGAACTTTTTATAAACAGGCACTTTTTTCGTAAAATCAATAATAATTTTTTTTCCATTTCGAAGACATGCTGTATATTTTTTTTAATGAAAAAAAAAAACACATAACTTCAGCAAAAAAAAACTTAAAACGAGACCATTCGGAAAAACTCAACCAAGTTGAAGAAGTCCGTTGAAGGATTATGCGTGAACATATAAAGAATCTCACATGCGGGCCGAATTATTGATAACCTCCTCTTGAGAAGACGGTTAAAAAGCACACCACTTAGCAAAAATGCTGTTCACTGCGTCACGGACACTTCATAATTATAGAACTAATATTTAAATACAATTTTATCATACTTTAGCGTTGCCAAGTTTCTGGTAGCAAAATCCACCGACCAGTAAAACTTTTAATATACGCATGTATAATTTTGCGCCTCTATCGGAAATTTTTACAACTAAAATTTATACGTCTTCATTTATTTTTCGATCATTTTTACTTCCATTTCGTACCGCTATTATTCCCCGCCAATAGTTTATGCTTTAAACTGTCAAAGAACAATTTCTTTACGTAAGGTATGGTACTGTGGACCAGCCATTGCGACAATGTGGGACTTAAAATTTATAGCCATGTTCGAGAAAAACGCCTAAGTTAATCTTGCGTCCGATATACGGCAGCAAGTTTGCAGCGGTAGCAGAAATGATAGGGATTAGACCCCTTTCGGAAGCAAAAATGATAGGGTGTTGTATATATATATATATATATATATATATATATATATATATATAATATATTGTTTTTTTTACTAAAATAATAAGAACGTAAAGCTAATTCTAACCTGTTATAATGTTATAAAAAATATTCTTGACACTCGTGCACGCTCGGCGGTAATATTCTATCATTGGCGACACGTTTCAAAGTGCAACCTATTATTTATTAGTAGTGCGAGTAGATTTTATGACAGCGTGTTAAAACCATTTGAAGGGTGAATATTTTTGGTTCAGATGTAACATATTTTATAGAAGTTGATGTTAATTTTTCACCGGGAAAAAATTTTTTCAACAGTAACAAATTATTTTTTGTGGATGTACTTTTTCTAAAATGTGAAATGTTTTTTTTATAAGACTTCACTATCTTTTTAACACGTGATGTATATTACTTTTCGTGTATTCATTTTTTTAAAGTTGGATATATTTTTTAATGTTTATTTATTTCTTTTCATAGCGATTTTGATCTATTTTAAAGTGCAAATAATTCTAACCCGTTTAAAAACCTCTACTACCAAACAATGGCATTTGTGGCTTACCCTGTGGTGTACTTTAGGGAAAAACTTAGTTCCTCAAAAAGGTCCTAACTTGCGTATGGCAGCTGTTCGTCGGTAGAACAGATGGTCGTTGGCTAGGAACACTTACGCTTTTTAAAGGCGCCACTCAGTTTTTCTTTTATAATGTATTACATTTCAGAGTTTCTGAACTGAGAAACCAACCTGAGATTAGTTTCAATTAATTTAATTAGAAAATTATGTAAAAGGATGAACTATCAAAAATATGTTTATATGTAGCCAAATAACTATTGAGTAGAGTTTAAAAATGATGACATAATAAGTCTATGGTAATAAGGCTAACAGGTATTGAAATACCAATTAAACATAGTTTAAAAATGCAATGTGTTCTAACAAAAAAACTAAAATATAATTCAATGAAGCCAAAATTCCCGAGTTATCGTGCTATAAACATAACCCTTTTCTTTGGCCAAAGATTAGCCCATGTTATGTATATTTATGTACAAAAATAAAGGTACCTAAAAATCGCACATGAATTTAAATTTAAAATAATCAGAAGGCTTTACAGGGGTGATAATTAAGTGGATGAATTTAAGAAATTATATAGTTATCAAGGAAGTTGTAGGGGAAAAATTATGCAACACTAATTAATTAAGAGAAAAATGGAATAGACTGGCCTTAGGTCCAAAAAGCTAGTGGGAGCTTCCAAGGTGTCCTATACAACAGAGAAACAGACACTGGTTGGTGGCTAGATGTTAGGCCCCATGACTAATTCTGGTTCCTACGGATAGCTATGTCCATGCAGTGGAGAGAAATGAGGAGACAAAATGACACGCTTTCCTGTCTGGAAAATGCGCTAAAGGACGAACTAATGATTACGTCATTACGTGAAAATCGATGAGTGAGACTTATCCCATGAAACTCTAACACCGCTCTAATATAATACCACCCGAACACCACTCTAGCACCTCTTTGACACCTTGATGTAAATACTATTTACAATTGCCAAAACGTTCGAAATCATTAAAGAAAATTAACTGCTTACCTCTAGGTTGAGGGAATCCAACAAACTACGCACATGACGAATAAGAAATTAAAACTGGACTTCTCGCAGGAAAATAATTAGGAAGCGGCAAAAAGGCATATGTAGTTAATTAGACACTACTTCATATCAAAATAATTGGTGCATAAAATAGCACTGTAAAAGAAAAAACTTAAGTCAAAAAATCATGACGCGAATGTACGATTAACAAACTCACAGTCCCGAGAAAATGGACGGTATGACGAGTACCACGCATGGATACTAGAGGACATCTCGTCTGCTTGGATGAAAATGATCAAGATGTTTTGGAAGTTGGCGAATGCGCTGGATCATGTAAATTTGCAAAAATATTGAGAAATAGTAAAGGTAATAGTTGTTAAAAATTTAAACGCTACACGCTGTATACGACTTATCATAAAAAATTAGCCTTTTCTTTTTGTACAAAAGAATCAAATCGGTTTAATGATTTTTAATATTCATCGTACAGCATAATAATATAGCAGTTACACACCCTGTATATAACTAATATCTACCCAACAATAGTGCAAGCCGTTACTATTCTCTTACAGTGAACAAACCTTGACAAAACAAAACTCTTTTGCGCCTCTGTGACATACATATTCTTTTCTTCAGACAACACGACTGAAAGAATTTTTTAGTTTCGCCTATTGATTATCCAGTTGCTGTGTAAAAAATTCGAGGGTCCCATTGGTGAAGGCGCCAGGTTTCATCCCGGATTGTATGTCCAGGAGGGACTATCTATCCGGTCGAAAAAAAGTAGCTTATATTTTCTGTGACGTAAACTTTCTCTATGCCAAGCTTCACCGAGATCCGTTGCTTTGTTGAAACGTGACTGCGTCACAAACAAACAAACAAATAGATTTCGCATTTGCAATATAGGTACATAGGTAAGGATTTTGTCTCTTGATTATCCAGTTGCTGAGTAGTAAATCCAAGGCCCACTTTCGTGACATTTGGTGAATGCGCCAGGTTTCATCCCTGATTAGCAGTGACGTGCCGTGCCTTTAGGGGCGGAGGTTGGCACATTGATTAGGGGGGCGCCAAATTACTTTCCTTTTAATGGAGAGTATGTGGTCATCGTAGGCAGGCGCGGATTTAGGGGGGCAGCCCCCCAAAGCCTTGTACAAAAGGATTTCAATAGCGAATATTTTAAAAATAAATACTGGAACATAAACATTAACCATTCCTACATATTCTGCAAAATATTATAAACAGAAACAAACATTTGCCGTCTATAGATATAAGGTCTTTGAAATGAATTCTACCACAAAAATATGAATAATATATTATTACTAATATGTAATATAAGAAGTGCAAGCCTTTTTTCGCATTTTTGATTTACATGCTCTTAGATTGTTTCTGAAAACATTCCTTACACATCTCACCGCGATCTTATCAAAATTTGCGCCGAGCCGTTTTGGCTTCTAAAGGAAACAAATAACCAAATAGGTTGTTTTTTTCAAAAGGATCTCTTTTAAAAGTAAATTTTTTCGAAAAACAGCTTTTTCGAAAACGGATTAACGAAATGTTTCAAAAATATTTTATCGAAAGCATATTTCGAAGGTACATTTAAAAAAAAATATCCTGGCAGCTTTTTCAAAGATGCAATGAAAGCACGTACTTCGAAAGTAAATTTATTCAAAAATGTCGTCAAAATTTTTTATTCAAAACAATATGTAGTAGGTACATTTTCCGAAAATATATGTTTTCGAAAACAATATTTAGAAAATTAAATTACGACCTCTAGTAGCTTGAAAAACGTTAATAAGAAAAGACGAAAAAGATTCTGAACAAACCTAAACGAACCCTTTTTGGGTTTGCTTAGGTTTCCTTAGGTTTGGTACGTTACTGTCTCGTAAATTACTTTTTCAGAAAGCCGTTGCTTGAAAAAATTAATATCCGAAAAAGTTGAATTTCGAAAAATATGTTCTCTGAAAAAATGCTACAATATTTACACTTTCATATTAATCAAACAATTTGCCCTGTCGCGTGTAAGCTAATACGAGGGCCACTCTGAAATTCTTGAGATATAGGAAAACCGCTTAGGTTAGAAACACAAAATATTATGTATGTTCAAAGTAGTCCCCTCCAGCGTCAATGCACTTCTGAAGTCTAATTTTCCACTGATGGAAAGCATCACGCCACTCATTTTGTGAAATCGATGCAAAATGCTCGTTGATGGCTGCTTCAATCTCTTCTTCTGAAGTAAAACGTCGTCCACGCAGTTTCTTTTTCAGATTAAAAAATAGCCAGAAGTCACACATTGCCAGATCGGGTGAATAAGGAGGGTGTTCGATAACCTTAATGTGATTTTCACGCAAAAAATTCAAAGTTATCTCAGCAGTATGGGAAGAGGCATTATCGTGGTGAAGCATCAGACCTCTAACGTTCAATCCTTGAAACACTTTAGGCAGGCATTGTTGCGTGTACCAGTTTGCTGTAACACTTTTCTGCCCTTCTAGCTTAATTGCTGCCACAAGTCCTGTACTGCGGAAAAATACGGCGTACAGAACTTTCTTCATGGCTCGTTGTTTTTTCACGGTGGTGGGTGTTGAGTCACCTTCAAACACCCATACTTTACTCTCCTGGCGTGTTGGTACGTCATAAAAAGGAATATAGGTTTCGTCCCCTGTGATAATCTTAGAAATTATGCGGTGACCTCCTTGTCTTAGTAACTGTAAAGTTTTCTGGCTAATTCGAACACGTTGTGCTTTTTGTTGTTCTGTAAGGTTATGTGGAACCCATCGTGAAACAATTTTTCTGACCCGCAACTCTTCATGAAGAATCGTATGTATTGCCGCGGATCCTATCTTTAGAGCCTCCTCTATCATTGCAAAAGTGCATCGATCGTCCTCTGTAATCATTTTCCTAACAGCGTTAACGTTTCCGAGAGTTACCGCTGAACAAGGTCGCCCTGTATGTTCTTTGTCGCGTAAATAACTACGGCCTCTACGAAACTCTGCAAACCATCTAAAGACAGTTGCACGGGATGGTGCGTCATCGCCAAATGCCGTATGCAATCGTTGCAAACATTGTTCTTCAGATAAACCAACTTTACAATCATAGAATATCATTGCCCGATAGTGCTCTCGTTTTAACTCCATGACTTCTTGCAAATATGTTTCACTTACGGCTATCCAAAGGAAACTGACGGAACCGAACAACGAAGACCAATTAAGAGAGAAGTCCGGCTTTCTAGTAAAAAGAGATGCAATTTCTTGACATTTCAAATTTAATACTAGCGGCACCACCACCCAGTGAAGTAACTAATGCCGGTAAATACGGTCGTGACAATTGTATCGATCGCTCGACTGACGTAGCGGGTAGGCGGGGTCAGGGGCAATCATGGCGGAGGTTCAAATTTATTTTAACTGTCTTTCCAAAAACGCATAATTACGAATTTTTGTTGATATCAACAAAAGTCGTAATTGTGCGTTTTTGGAAAGAGAGTTAAAATAAATTTGAAGGCAGAAAGAAAAACTAGTCGAATATTAAAAGGTTTGAACGGATAATAAAAGTATCTTGGAAATTTCAAAAAAAAATGTATTAACAAACAATAGATAAATACAAAGTTACGGAAATATATAAAATAATGACTTAAAACAAATATCTCTTAAAATTAATTGTCTAGGTTCCGTTTGTTCCACTAATGAAGTTCTTAACTGAAACAAAAAAAAAGTTATAAACTGTTCTAAGTTAATATCACATGATCTCACTAGTGTGTAAGCTCACAATATGCAATGAATAAACATTTGTAACTAGAGCAAAGCTGATCGAATCTTGGTCCTATCTTCTTAATGCCTCTACATTAGTTTCATGGCAAGAGGGGTTACTATAGTAATCTCATCAGTTGATGGTCCAGCAACAGCTTCATTTTGAATACTGGTTATGTTATTTGAATGGTCACTATCATTTGAAATTTCAGGACTAATATTAAAGCTTGGGTTGTGTTGAGCTTCATTGGAAATCAAGTTAACGGAACATTGAACCTTGCTTGAACCTAAGTTACTGTTACGATTAGAAAAAACAGTTTCAGAAAAAAGCACACGAGGCTTGAGGGACATGCTTGCATAGTTATGTTCCAACTCAAGTTGGCATTTTGAAGGTGACTTTGGAAAACAACCCAACTTTAATGTAGAAGGGGCATCAGGGTTATTAAAATCATAAATGCAAAAATGATCCTCGCAAACATAAAAGTTGGAACAATTCTTGCTTGGGCTTATTGTACAGGCAATTTTCCAAGCAGATAATGTGGATGGATCTTTAGGAAAATCATGAAATTTCTTGTTATTGTAATTTAAACTTTTAACTTTTAAAAAATATGCATTTTTACATGATGGATACTTACATGAAAAGTTCTTTTTCCCAAGGACAGATGAAGCCACAGCCAGACTAGACATTTTAAAAATATTTTTTGATTTAAAGCTATTCGGCACAGATATTAAGAAAGTATTAAACACAAAATAGGATGAATTTTCTACATTAAAAAGGATACGTTACGGTAGTCCAGACATAAGGTTAGCAAAACCTGGTCTCTGCCTTCATGCCATGTGAAGAGCTAAAATTAAATTAAACGCCCTTTAGTTTTATTCATGTAAGTACTTAACAGGAATGTAAACTTTACGCTTAAAAAAATTATTGAAAATAAATAATGGTATGATCAGTTGAGACTCGAGACCCCATATTTACTTCAACAACTTAAATAAAATTAGCATGTTTTTAAAGAAACCTAGGTACCATTTACACTTGCTGTTGCAAGAACAAAATCAGATTTTTAAATAACATTAATGTAAAATTTACATTAATGTGATTTAAAATCTGATTTTGTTCTTGCAACTGCAAGTTTAGACGTCAATTTCTACAAAATATACTGTGGAATGAACTATAATAAAAATTAACAAGAACCATGGAAGTGTATTTAGACAGCTTAAAAAAGAAAACCACAACCTGGTAAAGTTGAGATTATAGATATTGTAAATTTTTGGAAAAACATGTCTACGATAGTATTACGAATACCCTTAACAATATTCCACCGAATTTAGTTTTCGGCATCTGTTAAATTCATGGATGAATTAGAAAAATCCATGGTTATATTAATACCTGTTCGAATTATTGTAAGGTCAGTGACCCAGAATAATAGTAGTCTTGATGGGGTGGAAAAGGGTTGTACATAAAGAATTTGTTGTGGTATTTGTGCTTGATGATAAATCATTCATTATGTACTTACCTGAAGTATGAAATGATGATCTAATTAATGCCTGTATTAATAAAAAACATAAAAATTGTCGACACACTATTGGCCTTTCTCGTAGGTTAGAAAGAAATAGCTTATTTTTACACATGATCTGAGTAGTAGGTTGTAGTTAGACGATTGGACTTTCAAGTAACTTGACAGCATAAATGAATAGTATTCCTTTCATTGCGAAGAGCAACTCCTACGCTGTTCCGGTGCGTGACATGTGTTTCTTTCATTTAATATCTGTTGCCGTAACACGCGTGCCATGCGTTGAAGCTGTGAAAGGAATACAATCTGTACCTCGTCTTGCTTCACCATGTGAGTTCCCCTCGTCCGGATTGTACATGCGCCAATTAAAACCTTCAGACCCCTGGAACCGAACCAATGTAAACACGTTTTTATAATATCAATCTTCTACACAAGCGCAATAAAAACTTTCTAGCGTCTGCGTAGTTGCCACATCTCAAAAATTTCAGAGTGGCCCTCTATGACCAACTGTTCTGTTTTTATCAACAAACATCTTTTTTGACGTTAAATTAAGTATTTTGTTTTTGAAAAACAGCTTCTTCGAAAGATGCTTTTTCGGATATTGATTTACGAAAATATATTTTTTAGACAGCAGTTTTTTTTAATTGAAATTATGAACTCTAGTGGCTTAGAAGATGTCAATTAAAAAATGACAGAGACATCCTGAACTAACCTAAACGAACCGTCTTTCTGGTTTACGTTTCCTTGTGTCTGCTATCATACTCTGTAGTGAATTACTTTCAAAAAAGTTTTCGAGACAATGTTTGAAAAAATGTTCTTTCTAAAACCATGGTTTCTTAAAAAAATGTAGTTTCGAAAAGTGGTTAAAACAAATTCGAAAAGTTAGTTTCCACAAAAAAAATTTGAGAGCATCCCTAGTTTTCGAATAACTGTATTATCGAAAAAGTTCAGTTTCGAGAAAATATATTTTGAAAAAAATGTGTTTTCGAAAAATTTTCATATATCGGTCCAAATGGACAGAAGGTATAAATAAAACAAATGCTAACGCGCCGATAGAAAAAAAAGTTAAAATAAGAATGACTTCCAGGCAGATTTAAATAATCCATTTGTTTGTAAATTATAGGGTTTTTAACAATCATATAAGAAGTTATTGCTATTAGGCAATAAAATCATAACAAAGAGTATTTTAGAAAATCAGTAGTATTCAGCACCCAGCAAAGCTACTGTCTACCAAAGCAGTTATGGTTTCATGCCACCTAGCCCACCATTTTAAGATTTAAATTTTAAACATTAATAACGTACATTTTTTTTTAATTAAGCTTATCTAACACCTTTAAATTGAGATAGGTATTTCTGTTATTAAATTTGACTTCTATTTTATCCGTCCAATAATTTTAGAAATGTATAAAATTTTATGTACCAATAACTCTTTCAAAAGTCACTATAACTGTCTATTGAGCTATTTACACAAGTAAACACATGGGGCTAAAGAAAAGGGGAAAAGACATTTCCAACTCGTCTCTAAATAAAACAGCTCTTGTTCAGCGTTGCCAGATACGTTTTTGTACGATTAGATGATCCTCTAAAAATTCGGTAGAAATCAATAAACGAAGGTGGAGTGGCCAAAAGAATATTTTCACGGTATTTTTATGATTCACATTTTTTTTAAGTGTGCGTAAAACAGATTTTCTATCATATTAAAAATTCCGTGTTATCGGCCCTTTTACTAAACCATTTCATATTGTTAGTCACTAATATCGGAATCTGGCTGACGAGGAGTTTTAAATAATTTTTTTATGTTGTTAATGATGTAGTATGCACCAATTTCTAGCAGTACCTACTCACATTTAGATAAACTCATTGGCAAAAACACATCACAATGAGGACTATGCAATGCATATATCCCAAATAAATCTGAAATATATTTTTTTTATATTCTCTACATAAATTAAATGTCTATGGCTGTTGCTGTTATCCATTTATTTTGGTCTTTATTAACAACAGAAGGATTTTCTACTGCAAATTTTCGCGCGAATTTCGAAACTTTGAAAACGTGGCCCCACTGGCTGTGTCGTTAAAGAGTTTTTATGACTCATAATGAGTACATGGCGAATTCCAGTGTTGTAGGGTCATCGAAAAATTAATAAAATTGGCATTTAATGCGTAACTCATCTAATGAAATATCCCTGCACTTAAAGTAGAAGGTTCCCAAAAATCTTATTCATATATTTCAAGCCGAAATCGGCCCAGGCACCTTTCAATTTTGCAATAAAAACTGACACTTTTGCGTAATTTTGACACATCATCATATCTTAAGTTCGAGTAAATAAACTGCAATTCTTTGTTTTCATGGCAATCTTCGAAAATACAAAATTTAAATTTTGCATGTCCCCGATGCAAATAGACCTATTTATTTATAACTTTAAATAAAAATAAGCGATTTGAATTAGTGGGAGATATTCTTAGATAACTGACGGATAAAAGAGCCTCAAAAAGAATCACTAAATAAGAAAAATAGTGTGGAATAATGTCGGTTAAAAATAGGATTTGTCGGAAGGAAAATCAAGAGAATTCGGTTTTTACCCCTTTAACACGCTCCTGGATGACCCATTCGGTATTCATTTTAAAGTGTAATTATCCCTTTATAAGATAGTGTTCAAAAGAAGAACCACTTACCTACGCTACTAATGACACTTAAACAGTGATTTAAATATTAATTAGTCTTTACGATACCAAATAACAAAACTCACTTTTAACACAATATTTATACTGCTTTTTCGCACTTCAAAGCCACACTCTTCGCCGGTCACCAATCGACTGAAATTAGTCCGTAACTGCCAAAGTTCAGTTCAAGTGCATTGGTTCAGGTAAATTTTATTCTTTTTGAACCCAAAGCAATGCCTACCGAACAGATCCCTGACAAAAAATATTTTGACTTATGACCTATTGCCGGAACCACCGTGGATTGGCTCAATCGCAAATTTGGAAATCGATGGATGGGCCGAAATGGTTAAATTTTGTGGCCTATTAACCCTTTCACTGCTGAACCGGTTTTCATAAGTTATGCTTACTGTGCTGCAGCGGGAGACCCGTGCGTCTGCGGCCGCTTCCCGCAGCTAACTGAATACCCAGAATAAACTTTATTTATTGTTTGTTCATTTATTCATTTAGTTATTAAAACAACACAATTTTTATTGTTAGATTTTAACAAATACCGATGTTGGCAATCGTTTCTGCATCATTGGAAACCCCAAAAAACATTAAACAGTGGCGTTCGTCTTTAGGTGTTTGGCGGGAAATTTTAAAAAATAAAAAATTATACAGCAAAAATGACCTTAAATGAAAAGATATCCAAATTTTTTATTAAGAAATGTTGTTTAGAATTAAATAGTATAGACGTACACACGTACACAATAGTCCTCAAACACCTGACACACCCTGCGGTCTCCCCATCTTATTTAAATGACAGCCGCCGAAAGCAACCGATTTTTAAGGTCCTAAATAACGGATTTTGATTTGCGTCCGCGGTCGTTTCCCGCAGTAAACCCTACTTCCTTGCTTGCGTAAATATCAGTCACCCGCACGGTCAGCACGAATTTTTTTTGAGTCTATATCGGCTTCCCGCAGTGAAAGGGTTAAGCAACTAACACATGAAAGACCCATTGGAAATGACGAAGACGTTTTAAGGCAGAGAATTTTAAGAGCAATAGAATCGATTTCACTGGAAGAAATAAGAAGAAGCGTTAGCCATTTGGACGTCAGTTACAAAATTGCGAGTATGAAGAAGTTTTAAAAAACTAAATATGATGTGCCCTTAATTTTTTTAAACTTTAATAAAATAATAAACATTTCTGAAATATAACAATTATTATTATTTAATATTTTATAAGTAATTTTATTTAACCTGTATCTTTAAAAAAAGAGATAAAAAATATTTTAAATGTAAAACACGTCAAGTTTCCGCCCCTTTAACAAACAGAATATAAATCTGTGCCTGCTGTGCCGTTACAGGTCGAACGATATTTTTATAATTCAACAGCTGCGCTAAAATATCCAGGATAGTCCCCAAGGCCGTTCACATATTAATGTCACCAAAACTCTGTATTTAGTCCCGGAAGTTGGAGGCAATTTTTTGGGAACTTGTAGTTCAAATAAAAATTACACCAGGGATTCATATCTGCTTCCTGTGGGCCCCCTACGGCGATATTATACACAAGGGATTTTCGAAGTTGAGCTAAATGTAGTAACTAGCCATTGCCCAGGGCTTTGTTTACGTGGACATTGCTTATACGGGATGTTAATTCTAAAAATACCAGCCAGTCTTCACTGGGATCGACAATTTATAAAAAATAATTAATTACAATGTCCTTTGCAATCTCCGGCACTGGTTTAATTAAAAGAATAACAATGATTGTCTCTACATACAGTGTGTACCCAAAGATCATTCGATTTTTTGTACTGAGTACCACCCTGCATCGGGTTTTTCATTTATGTTACAAATAGTCAAAGAAAGGTAAGACTGGTAAGTCGTACTGTGGAATATCCTAGGTACCTACTCGTGTGGGGTGCTTCTGTAGACGGTAAGGACATGCCATTTTACCAAAAATATATTGTCATTTTTTACATAAATAATTTATGGCCCTTTTGACCTATTAAAAAAATGTAAAAAAACTCCAGGTACGGAAAAATAAGTGACATCATATTTTACCAAAATGCTTTTATTATTATATTGTTTTTATCTAAGACATCCCACGTAGACTTCAAGTCTAAGTACTAACCTACCGTGGGCGTCTGAAGGGAAGGGAAATTGAGTCTATTGACACGGGATTTGAAGGATTGGAGGTTGGGACGGGAAGGGAAAACATCTGCAGGCAATTTGTTCCATAATCTGGAGACTCTAGGCCCAGATAAAGCGACACCAGATGAGAAAGTGTACATTTAACACGTTAACTCGAATTTATTTAAAGCTCCGCCACCGACTGTTGGCCAGACACCAGAGAATATAGTAAAATATAGTTGTTCAGTTGTATTTTAGATTCGAGTGGTGTGGTGTCGAATGTATTATTTGGTGCGGGCCATCCATATCTCTCGCGCCAAGGTCAAAGTAAGCGGGTGAGCAGTTTCTCATCTGGTGTGGCTTTATCTGGGCTCTAGGTATGAATGAGCGAGAGAAGTGGTCTGTTCTAGGCTTTTGTAGCTGGACAGTAAAGGGATGCATACGCAACGTGCCTCTTGTTGTTCTGTTAAGAACAGTCAAGGGGGGAATTAATACTACCGGCTAGTTCTTCGGAGCAAAATCCGTGGAAGTAGCGGTAGAACAGGGATAAATCCCCAACAGCGCGGCGATGAGCGAGAGACGGGAGGGCTGGGTCATTGATAAGTCGAATGGCTCTCAAGGATGTTAAGTGTCGAAGGTGATGCCGCTCCCCAGATGTGGGAGCAGTACTCTAGTTTAGGTCTTATTTGGGAAACATAGGGAGTGTATAAGTTGGAAGGGGAGAAGTATTTTCTGGCTCGAAAGAGAAAACCAAGCTTTTTAGCTGCCGATGTGGCTACTGAAGTAATGTGTTTGTGCCAGCTGAGATCATGTTCAAAAGCGACGCCGACAAGATCGAATGTTTCATTGTTTTGTGGGGCCTGACCATTCATGTGGATGGGGTAAGCGTTGCCAGATTTTTTGCGTGACAAGGAGCAATGAAGGCGTTGGAGGCGTTGAACTGAACAAGGTTCTTGGCACCCCAGTCTAAAATTAATTGGAGATCTTGGGAAAGGGATAGGTACATGGATCTGCGTCTACTATCCAACTCTTGGTTCGAAACTTGTCTGGAAAAATGAATATTGAAGTGAAGAGTACTATCGTCAGCATAACTGTGGATGGTGTTGGTAGTTGAAGAGAGCAGATCATTAATGTGAAGAAGAAATAGGGTTGGTGCCAAGACTGAACCTTGGGTGACGCCAGATTCGAGAGACTTGTTCCAGTTATGTGTGACAAAGCTAAGGAGATCAGCTGTGGATCTTAGGTGACGAAATCCGTACTGTCTGTCATGAATGATTTTGTGTTTTTCTAGATATTTTAGAATTTGCAAGTTGATCACTTTCTCCATTTAAATGCCAAACAAAAAAAATAAAATATTAAAAATATAAAATTAACAAACAAAACAGAAAATAATGGATACTAATTAATATATTATAAAAACAAACGCTAAATGCATTAGGTTTGTTTTTCTTTAACTTTTTGTGCACTATACAAGACAAAGCAAGTTTTTCATCAGCTGGTTTTGTTCTTGGGGGGGGGGGGGTAATTGCCCCCTTTGCCCCCCTGGATACGCCACTGAGCAGCTGTATGCTACTGAGTGGTAATCTTCTACTAGCAAGTGATTTGGGGAAAATAACAGAAAATGAACAATGCAAGAAAAGAATGGTCCCAAACATCGAAAAGTAGAAAATGACGTCTTAGTTATGGAGTTGCCGTCCAAATCACCAGATGCAAATCCAACTGAAAATGTTTTGGCACTAATGACGAACAAATTACGTAAAGAACATTCCACTAACTTAAAAAATCAGACAGATCAAGGCAGTATGGTGAAAATCTTGTGGACAGCATACCAAAAAGATGTGAAGATGTGAAATATTGATGTATTGAAGCATGTGAAAGTTCTTGGCGCGAATATTCGTTTCCTCCTCCATCTAAATAGGAATATTTAATAATATGAGATACTATATTTAAATTTACATCTACTTGAATATATAGTGTGTCCGAAAATTATGGGCAAGTATCTTTGCTATTAGTAAAGATAGAGGCACCCAAATTTGCGTCAATCTTATTGGTTAATAAATCTACTTTGTTATGATATTTAACTTCTTTAACCCCCTTTAGGGGCGACGCTACGGAGTTGAGATCAAAAATTTTAAATGCAACACTATGCCGTGTGGTACCTCATTTTAAAGGTCTTCAAAAAATAATCATTTTATCGCCAACCCGAGGTCCGTACCTATCTTAATTCGTGTTTAAATGACAGGCCTATAAAAATTAAAAATCGTGAAAAAAAAATTAAAAATTTAAGTACCTATATTTCTCTTATTACTTTAAAAGTTGTTAAAAATGACCACCATGAACATCTTGGTAGTAATAAAGTCGATTTTGAAACTCTGCCAAGAAGTTGCATCTGTCATTTTTAAAAATGTGAGAAGTGAGATCTAATATCGACTTTATTACTGCCAAGAAGTTTAAGGTAGTCACTTTAAACAACTTTTACAGTAATAAGAGGTGTTTAATTTTTAAAGGCTTGCCGCTTAAAAACGATTTACGATACGGACGTCGGGTTTGCGGTAAAGTGTTTCTTTTTTGAAGACCTTTAAAATAAGGTACAACATGGCATAGTGTTGTGCTTAAAATTGTTGACCTTAACTCCCTAAAGGGTGTTGAATAAGTTAAATTTCATAAAAAAGTAGATTTATCAACCAATAAGATACACCTCAAATTTGGTGTCTCTATTTTTACTAATGCAAAGATATTTGGCCATACTAAGACTTTTTTGACAGCTACAAGGCAGCGATCATCCTAAAATAAGTATTTTTGATTTACTTTTTCGATGTATTCTTATATGATTATTTGTTATTGAAATTACCTGGTATTCAAATAGCAATATAATATCTAGGACGTGACGCCGCTGCCGGCGCCAGTTCCCAAAATATTGATGGTTGGATAATGGCGCCGGCACCCGAGTACAAAATTTTTCGGGTGCCGGCGCTGGTCCAAATACGGCCAAAACGGAATGCCGGCAGTTCTAACCTAAAATAATAATAGTTACGTCTTTTAAATGATATGTAAACATTGTGTGGTTTTAAATTTGCGTAAAAACTATAAAATATGAGTATGTGATAAATTTTCGTCATATGAAAATTTTAATTGTGTTTTGGTGGAATACAAAAAAGCCACAAACAATGAGTTTTGGTTGTGTGATAGCAGAGCAAATGACAATCAAAGACAACGTAATCCTAATACTGTGGTGGCTATTAATCCGGCTCTGAAATACTATTATCTGAGGTTAGCCTGTGTTAAAGCTGGAAGACCATTCAAGACAAAAAATAAAAAGTCAACAAGGAAGTGCTCCACGTTCCGGCTGCCAGGCTAACATTTTCTTGAATGTAAGTGAGTGTAAACAATTTCTATGCATCCTGGGGATTGAACAAAATCACAATCATACTTCATCCAAAGCTTATTTTAATTCTCTAGCAAAACAGAGACACAGAGTTACAGATCCATATGCTTTGCTAGTTATTTCTACCTCAAAAAATGGCAATATGTCCATAGAAGACAACAATTCCAATCAAATTGATATCAGACAATTGAACACTCTTATTGAAGGTATGAAAAGTTTGATTACAATACATGTGTGCGAACCACGACCAGAAGTTTCAATTTAAAATAGGTTGCAACTTAAACATTTTCTTCAGTGGAACATCTAAGTTCAGTAATGGGAAAAAAGGTATGAAGAACAGCCTAAG
Organism: Philopedon plagiatum; assembly: GCA_963971165.1. Lineage (NCBI taxonomy): Eukaryota > Metazoa > Arthropoda > Insecta > Coleoptera > Curculionidae > Philopedon > Philopedon plagiatum. Next base: position 23,835,948 of record OZ020198.1, on the reverse strand, counting down.
TTTGAGTTATGAGACATACAGATGCCAGAAAAGGTCAAAAAACGTGGACGTCCGAAGGGCCTTGGAAATCCAGGTATAAGGTTGAATCGCAAAAGGGCTAAGAAAGCGAAGACTTAATTTTAGGAAAAGTTTTATGTTTATTATTCTTATTTCTACTTATAAATTCGCAGAATAATAACAATTGTGATATTTGTGTAGGAAGATTTAAGTTTCGTTAAAGTTTACACAATAATAAATTATTATTTTTTGATTGAATTTAGGTATTTTGATTCTGATCTTATTTTGACATTAATTTTCTAATGTTGTCGCCCCTCAGGTTGGGTTGGGTTGGGTTGGGTTTTTTAATTGCTTATATTAATATCGGTAGAGCATGTTCAGGATTAGACCATTGAAGGACGCAGCAGCTAAGCACCATGTACATATATAGTTATGCATTAAACAAGAAACAAAATCGACTTCTGGAATATCCTGTACCTGCGCCTTGTAAGAGAAATAAATTACTCAAAAATATGCTTCATTATAAGTAACAGTATCTTTTTCTTACTCCAGAGATTACTAAAGCTTCTCTCATAAATCACTTACAATAACTTAACTTCAACAGTCCGTACACGAGAGAAATAAAAAAAAATCCGTAGAAATTTTGTAACATTGTCTCGATAGCAGAAGCGCCGCAAACTTTCGAGAGATATATTAGCAATTAAATTTTCCTCCATCTTTCTTCCTACTTTCCTCAGATTCTAATCGAGCATATTTTATTGACGAAACGCTAAAACATGCCACCGAAGATTGTGGTTATCTTTTAAATTTAAAGTTTATTTAACTTGTGTAATTATACCGGGCGGCAGTGATAACAATAAAGTATTAAAGTTTTTCAAACAAAATATGATAATATAGCTACAGGAGGAATAAGAAATATAGGTACGTGTATATGTATTTTTATTGCATAAATCGTTACTAGAAACCTAAAAATATAATTTTGAAGAAAATTGCTAGAATAATTTAATTTAAAAATTCTTTAAAGTGTCGGTATAATTTATTTTAATTTACGAAGTCGCTATTTTCGCGGGCTGTGAAGTTGCGTCACATGATATCTAAACCACGCGTCGCTGTCTTGTGGATACTTGACAGGCACGCGATCGATCGTATTGTTTATAATTATTCATTCATATTCATAACTGTCAAAAATTAGTAGCAAAAAGATTGAATTTAAGAAGTTACTACAGAGTGTATATTGAGTTGCCTATACTCACCATAGTCAACCGAAGTATTTAATCTATGATGTGAATGGATATTACAGGACGTCCGAATATTCTTCGTATGGGCAAATATCTTAGCTATTAGGAAAGATAGAGCCACCAAATTGTAGGTATATCTTATTGGTTAATAAATCAACTTTGAGCGGTGACGCTAGGGAGTTGAGGTCAAACATTTTAAATGCAACCCTATGCCGTGTGGTATCTTATTTTAAAGGTCTTCAAGAAAGGAATGTTGTACCGCAAACCCGAGGTCCGTATCTTAATTCGTTTTTAAATGGAAAGCCTTTTAAAATTAAAAATCGTGAAAAAAAAATTGAAATACCTGTATTTCTCTTATTCTTTAAAAGCTATACCCTTATTACTCTTATTACTTTAGAAGTTGTTCAAAATGACCACCATGAACTTCTAGTCAGTAATAAAGTCGATTTTGGAACTCACTTCTCACCTTTTTGAGAATGGCAGAGTTCGAAAATCGACATTATGCCAAGAGGTTCATGGTGGTTATTTTGAACAAATTTTAAAGTAACAAGAGAAACAAAGGTACTTAAATTTTAATTCTTTTTGACGATTTTTAATTTTATAGACTTGCCATTTAAAAACGAATTAAGATACGGATCTGGAGTTTGCGGTGAAATGTTTCTTACCTTTAAAATGAGGTACCACACGCCCCTTAAGGGGGTTAAAAAAGATAAATTACGAAGACATGAAAAAGTAGATTTATTAACCAATAAGATAGACCTAAAATTGTGTCTTCATCTTTACTAATAGCAAAGATATTTGCCCACACTAACACTTTTTGGGCACCCTGTATATTCCAGAAATAATATAAAAGTAAATAATTCTTTGGCAGCACTTTTAACTTTAGAGAATTTTATCCTGGAATATTGAATAAATGATATTAAATTTTTTATCAAAGATCTTGTTCTTTTGATGGTCTGTAAGCAGAGTTTTAAACTTACTCTCCAGAAAATAATGCTTTCCCGAGATCCCCAAATGTCAATAATGTAAGGCCATAAATTTCTCACTCAGCATAAATAAAAAATTGTCTGATTTTGTAAACAGAAAATTAAAGTCAGCAGTTGACGGTAAGTTTGCATTTGTAATTTTCTTTCTAATAACATATTTTCAATAACAATTGCGGTACTTACAACTGCCATTATCGTTTTATAATTAGGTTTTCTTAGAGCAGAAAAAGGTATACTTAAGTTACTGAAAAAGATTTTTTTTTAAAAAAGATATTACATTTTTTCAAGATGATAAAAATAAGTCCATTTGTGTTGTTGCAAAATGTTTCCAAGTACTTACACCTACATTACAATGGGAAGTGGGTTTTCCCATAATATACCAATTTTCTTCTAGTACATACGTTTAACCATTGATGTAAAAACAAGGAGGATATACTTTTATTTACATTTAAAACTTCAAGGGCTACGCTTAATCTGGTCAACTACATAATTCCCTACCTACTTTTTGAGAATCGCTGTTACCAGGTTTGCAGTTATGTGGCATATTTTCAGTTTGGCAAACTTTATACTAAAATAACAAATTACTGTAGGTTAATATTTGGAAGTAATTTGTAAATACCACAGGCTAAAATATACAGGATGTCCGAAAAGTCTTAGTATGGGTAAATATTTTGCTATTAGAAAAGATAGAGACACCAAATTTTAGGTGTATCTTATTGGTTAATAAAGCGACTTTTTTATATAATTAACCTTTTTCAACCCCCTTGAGGGCTAGGGAGTTGAGGTTAAAAATTTTAAAGGCATAAATTTCACAGTCACTGCAACGCCCATGAATTCAATCATTTCTGTCAAATACCGTATACGTAAGTATGTTCTTATTTTCGGCATCGACGCCTCTGGTAACAGACCAACAGTGCGTGCCTTACTTATTACGTTAAAAGTTGTTCAAAATGACTACCAGGAACTTCTTGACTATAATAAAGTCCATTTTGGAACTCTGCCAAGAAGTAACACCTGCCGTTCTCGAAAAGACCTTTAAAGTGAAGTACCACACGGTCTAGGGTTGCATTTAAAATTTTTGACCTCCACTCCCTAGCGTCACCCCTCAAGGAGGTTGAAAATGTTAAATAACATAAAAAAGTAGATTTATTAACCAATAAGATACAACTAAAATTTGGTGTCTCTATCTTTATTAATAGCAAAGATATTTGCCCATACTAAGACTTTTCAGACACCCTGTATGTTATATTACTTTAACCGAAGTCATTTCGTATTTCGCATTTTCAAATTACACAATGTGGGTAAATAAATATTTGTATTTTATTTTCAAATCGGATCCTAATACTATTTCCAACTAGAGTAGAGACAGTCCTGGATTATACACTGCTCAAGTGATGACTGAGTGCACCAGACGATGAACTGGGATGTTCTCTTAAAGTATGCGAAATATGTAATGTAAAATGATAAAATAGTCTAGTTTATACAGTGCCAGACATAAAGTTGGCACTATAATAGTAAACCCTTTTATTTCTGATTTCTCAGCAAATTATATTTTTGGTAAAAGTTTCTGCATGTATAAAATACTTTTCTGGCGTTATCAAAATTTAAAGTTAAGGTTGATAAATTATGTTGCGGTTTACCAAAACACTTATATTTTTATCATCAGGTACAAACACAATACATTTACGTGGCTAGGGATACTAGCGTAGGGGCAGCTTCTGACGGGGTAACTTGTTCAGCCTAAAGGGCTGGCGCTATCAGTGCTACTAGCGCGACACCACAGTACCGCCTGCCTTTGCATCTCGCTGGTACGCTCTCAAGAACAGTTTATACAAACAGTGCAAACTGGTCGGGGTTCATAAAATAACGGTGAGGCCAATGATTTGCAATTGTAGCACGTAGAGTGGTTTCCGAAATATTAAATAAATAATATGATAAAATGTATAGAAATTTGGAAAATTTACGAATAAATGGGAAAATATGACAATATCAACAACATTCAAAATAAAAATTTCTGGAACAACCCAAATCAAAAGCTATAGAAAATGAGCATGATTGGAATAGCTTATGACAAAATTGGGTGTAAATTTCGCAAAAATCGATCACATCCGGATTCTATTTCAATGTTCTACTTTAATTTTATCCAAATTTGCCTCCTACAAAGAATGTTTTTGTTTCAAAAATATTCGTTTTTAAATGTATTTGGTTTAGACAAATCACATTATTTTTATTTTTTGACATTTTGTGATTTGATTGCAACTGTGATGTGATAACGTTAAAAACGTTTTTTATGCGTGCAAAAACTTTTATCAAGAATACCCAAAATTTTCTTTAAAATAGGAAATCATTTTTTTCCGTATGACGCGAGCTTTATTGATGCCGCTGTACACATAATGTAACAAATAATAAATCCACACAATCATAGAATGATTAGTTTAAATTTTTGCCATTATTTTTTGATCCAATAATTATTTAATTAAAACAGGCTTGTTTAAAGGGACTACGCCACTGATGTATCGATTTCCAGCAACTAAGCCAGGAATATTTTAAAACGAGACAGAGCACGCGTGATGTCTTCATGCCTGTGACGCTCGTGGCATTTTCTTGCGTGATTCTTACTATATCATCTCCTCTTGCTGAAGGTAAATGCGTTTAACTCTTATATTATGTTAAAAATAGCTTTTTACAAACACTTTTTGTGGAATTATATTGTTAATTACTCACTGTCTCTGTCACTCATTTGAACCATGTTTAAGCTGTTAATAAACATAACAGACTAAACACGAAAATATTTCTCTTTACTTTTAATACGCCGTAGTAACTGATACGAATCGTACTGTATTTTTCTTAATCTAATACTAAATACCAGTCTAAATAATATCCCTCTCGCGAGTAGCAAAAAAAGGGTTGAATCGGTGAGGAATTTCACAATAACGCCTTCTGTTCCTCGAATACAACGGTTTAGGACCCAACCCAACCAGTGAGAATTAAATAAAAGGAATTCTAATATTTTAAGATTTTTAAATTTAAACTTAAAACATTGTTAAAACTGCTTCTAAAGAGCGTTTAAAAACTACACACTCACAATCAGCTGATGAAAGCATGCTACTGAAGCTGCCGGAAAGTAGTGACGTCACTCGCCTAAGATGACGATAGTCGCCTGAAAAAACTTGAACTTTAAATCGATTTTTAGGGAATTTTTTTACATGTACCTATTTTTGCAAATAAAACAAATTTGGAATAAAAATTACATTTGTATACAGAATTTTAAATTAAATTAAAATATGCTTAAACTAAATAGGGTTTTTCAAAAACCAATTCAGGTTTTCCTAAAAAAAACAACATAGAAATTGATTTAAAAAATAACGTTTTCATTTGCTGCTGTGCTGGGGTACGCAAATAATCTATATTTAAAATTACCCAGGAGTTGATATCCAAGTTATGCAAATTTAATAAAAGTCCTTAGATTCATTACCATTTTTATTAAGAATGGCTTTACATTGGCGGCAGTGTATTTTAACCACTTATTTGTGGTTTTTGTTTGGGAAAATGTATTTTTAAATCTAATTTAAGTGCCTGGCCAGTAAATGTATTTTCAGGCAAATGAATATACTTAACTTTTTGGGGTGTTATGGTGAGCCTGAAGGAAGCACTGCTTGGAGTATTTTTTAAAATTTAAATTTTATTTGAAGGTACCCAACGAAAGAACAGATGTAAAGATAGGAGTTGGCGTTTAATGCAAAATGTACCTAAACGTGGGTCAACTCAAAAAAGAAAAATGGCCAATTTAATGTTAGAAGTGCATAAGTCCACTATGGAATGTTTCATGGATTTATTAGGACTGGATACGGGATGAGTTCACATTCTTTGAAGCCAAAACAAACCATTCTAAACGACACTGTAAACACAATTTGTAAACATTGGCCACATCTTATTTTACCTTGTATTTTTGTACAAAAAATACGTTAGAAGCATCACAAGATTTACTAAAAGTCATAAAAGCCCTAAAATATTTTATTTTTCTGCTAAATAATAATAAATTTAAGTTAAAAAGGTTTTATTATTTATAGGTTATGTTATTTCTAAAGGTGTTTATTTAAAGTCGCTCCGAGTAATTTATAAATCTATATAAATCTATACGTCGCACTTTTCCTTTTCTAGTTCATTAGACAAAGACGTACGTGTAACCGAGTGTTCAGACCGAGGTTCAGCCGTGTTCCTAAACAACCATAACAGACAGCAACACTTCTGAGCTCCAACACTCCAATGCTATTTTATCTTTTTCTACTACCGCTCTTGATTCAATTACGTAGTAATTCGTAGTCTTGTCTATGTTCGTAGTTCGTAAACTGCTCCCCCAAGAGAATAACAAACAACAAAATATAAGGCTTCACGTTCGATACGCTCACAGTATACAGATATCGAATCCTTATTATAATAAATCCATGGAGTTTAAATTACTTCAATTACTGTAAGAAGTGACTATGTATGTCCAAACATGTACATGCAAATTTAAGTCTTTCGCCATTTCCCTGCAGAAGTACCTAGGGGAAATGTGGGAGACATGCTACGTGGGGATAGATGCCACAGGTCACGTGGTACGCATGTTGGTACCTACAAGACTTTGGCGCAGTGATATCGCTGGCTAGTAAGCATTGCTTGTGTATGCGGTAGGTGGGTTTTTCCTGTGCCTTTTGAGTTCATAATTTAACAATTAGAATGGTAAGTACCATTTTAGTTGCTTAATATTACGTAGGGATCTTTTCAAACTTTAGTAGCACATTGAATTTTAAGGGAAATCAGGTTTAATTTGTATTATTCGAGTTAGAGATTAATATGGATATTTTAGTGTAAGTTTTTATTTTGGTTTTTTGCAAAGTGATCCAGCGTTTCTCCCTACCGAAAAGGATAGATGCTACATATGTTGAGTGGGAGAGTTGCCACACATTGTATTTTTGTGTTTAGATGAAAGTGACAGCTTTTAGCACATGCAAAATAAAAAAATAAGTAATGAGGTTCTGATGGTTTACAATGCCCATCAGGGTAAGGCCAGTGCCAAACCAAAAGAAAAATGGACAGAAGAATTGGATTTGTTATGCCAGAAGTGCAAAATTGCTACATGAGATCTGTACCATGTTCCCCACCATATGCAACATACATAACATATTATGCAACGAGAAGAAATGAAAAAAAACTATGGCATCTGTCTCTTATGGAAAAATTTATGAGGCATCTCTCCATATAATTCTGGACATCTCTCCCACATCCCAGGGGAGAGACGATTTAAACCCAGTTTTTTAAATAATTTTTTTGTAACCTTGAATTCACTTCTTTTTGGTTTTTTATAGTTCTATTTGTTATTAGCTTTAAACATCACTTTGATATTTTTGTAAAAAATAGAAGTCCAATAATACAATTATTTGAATGCGCAGCATTTATTAATCTTTACGAAAATTATCTTTATTTCTTAAGCCGTGTACCCACCGACTGCATAAGATGCGCAGGATTGTTTACAAACCATTACGAACACGATGCGCCTTTGTGAATTATTGCAAATATTTGACAATGCTCCTCTTCCCGAAGTCGGGAACTTTAAAGGATTTTCGTTGTTCGTGAACTTATTGTTTTTCTGGTGGAGGCGAAGCACATATGTATTCGCGATTGCTTGTGTCAAAGTGTCAACTTCTCTGTCCAGAATAGACTGTGTTGATGCAGAAAGTCATTGATATGAAGTGGGATCACGGAAAGGGTCTTCAATTAGTGAACTTATTTATTATATAGTACATAAATTAAAGCATGAACTATGGAATGCAAAACATAATTTTTAACACAGTAAAATTATAAACCAAGATGCTGGGAACGACATCGCGAAAGATATGAGTACCAGTATGAAGAAAACAACAGTATAAACATTCCTCAAGGTTTTACAGGACACTAAAAAGAAAGAACTTTTAATAGAAAAGGAAAAAGTAAAACCACGAAACAGTGTTTCTGTTTCGACACATTTTCTATTAATTATAGCTACATGATGTTTGAAACATTAAAGCAAATACTAGAAATTGAGTGTTAACTCCATTTTAGACCAGAATAATTTGTCGCTTTTTGGAGGCCATTTTGACAAATAAATGTTTATCTTGTTAAAATTGCTTTTAATTAATTTCCTGCATCTTTCGAAAAGCTAAATAGCTGTTATGCTAGTTCCATTTTACTAGCTAATTCAATTAAAAAATGAAAATGTAAAATTTTAAAAACATTTTAAATTTAATTTTTTTCTGTAAATAATAAATGGAGAGCGGGTTAAATATATAAAGCTAAATTAGTAAATTGCACAATAAAATTTAATTCGACAATGATTTTTGGTTCTCTTTTGGCCATTAAATGACCATGACCATGAAATAAATCTACCATAACTGACCATGACCATGAAATAAATCTACCATAACTTATAGAAAATACACTTGTGACAAATTGCTGATGGCGAAATTATTTTGTCTTCATATTGTTTTTCTCTTATTTCACAACGTGCAGGTATTTCTAATTATTTGTTTCCTTATTTTGTCCATTTTGACATATTCAAATACAAATAACAGCCACACTTGGAAATAACTTTACTAAAATGTTTGCGCTGGTTTTGCCCATGCTCCAACAGTAAAGCGCACTCTATAAAACTGTAAGGATAAGGCTCTAGTTTAAACCCTACCTCCACTTACTGTAATATTTTTCTATAGGTGACTGGTTCAGTCGTCATCCAAATGCGCGATCTCCTGCAGCCGCGACTTGTTTCATTAAAAGACGTTAACTTCACTAAACAATTTTCTATATTTATTACTTTTAAATATGGGTATTTTATACACTATTGGTTTTGACAGGTAACTGATATAAATTAGTCATATTCTGGTGTTACGAGATGTTACTACTTTTTACAGGACCATGCCTGAGAGAAACACTAGGACTTTTCCCACACTGGTACACCTAATTTGTGTCACTTAATGAGATTTACAGGACTATGCCTAAGAGAAATACTGGGACTTTTCCCACACTGGTTACTTTTATAGGACCATGCCTTTAGTTTTAGTCTGCTAGACCTTTTGTCTACGAGACCTTTGCGGTTCTGTCGCGTCAAGGGACGCGACAGTCTTACTTCGTGGTAGTAGTTGAAGTGGCACTGTTCCCTCGCCGGAACTAAGTTAAACTGAAATGGACCACCCTTTTGAGATGGGTGTGACCGGACTCGGCCTATTGCCGATCACTTCGCGATGACGTTGAAGAATCATATTTAGGCAGATATTGCCCTATTGGTGAAGGGGTTGATACTTGCAGTCCGGCCATCTTTATATTTCCTAGAAACTGTACCGGTAGAAAGTCATAGTAATAAAACTAAGAGATAAAAAATCTTCAAATGAAACTAAACCTTTGAAGTTTTGGCGACAACGTGCAGGTGTTTTAGAAGAACTAAATTAAAAGAAAGATTATATTTAGATAGTTATACCGAAATGGTCTTTGTGTTTGCCGATAACTGCGTATTTTAAGCGAGTTAAATTTCCAAGAAAGACAAGTTTGAGCTTATGTATTTTGTGGGGGATTTTATACTTGCTTAGTTATTGATATTTATTTAGAAATAAAAATAGAGTTATAGAAATTGAATGAACGGTTGGGTTTCCCCAACAAAAACGTTGAACTGTCAATTGTCACTCTTGAATAAACACATTTGATTTAACAGTTTAAAAACATTATCGAAACATTTCGGAAACATTTTCGATAAAAGTCTCGATTGTGTGTCGAAAAAGCGAAAGTCACAGCTAGTACCAACCACTTGGAAACACGTGCGAATGCGCCATTTAAAATGTATACGTTTCAAAAATATTTCCATATTTGTTGCTAACAGTTTCCAATTTGCGTCGGAAACAGAAACAATGGTTTAGATACATTTACCAAAATGTGTCTAAAATGCTACTTGGGCAGTTAGCATTAAAAATCCAGATTCGGCTAGGCGAAACTTTGCAGCATGGCGTATGTATGTACACAGAACAAACTGCTATGGTATTTTCAATAATAGTACTGTTTTTGACCACTGTCACATTAGTTATATTAAAGTTAATAATGTCTCTACAAATCATCATCGAAATAATCAAAAAAATCTTGCTTTAAATATAGACTTATTACTGGACTTCAAAAGTATACCTACTTCTTTGAAAACCATATTACCATTATTTCAATAACCAAAATACTATTGGATCCAATAAATTTCTAATATTCCTTGGAGTGTAGAATTGTTAGAGCCAAAATATTAAAATATTTGATTGGAATGCTTAAATATAATTGGGAGCAAAAATAGCTACTTGTAGGCGGTGGGATTCAAATTACAATATATTTTATTAAACGAACAAGAACTACGGTTTAAATAAATAATGTAAAAATTAAGTCAATAATCCTCATATCATTTCAATTAAAATAAACACCCCCAACCCCCAAAAATATACAAGGTATTGGAGAAATAATAAAAAATATTAATTCAATGGGTCCTATTGTTCGCTGAAATATTATTTCTATTGCTCGCGGATACCCTTGGAGAGGTTAGAATTTTTCTTTGTTCGTTGAATAGTCGTACGCCAAAAATAATAGATCTTTTGCAAGATTGGAGACTCGACTTATTTCAGTGTTTTATGGTAAGTAAAACAAATCTAAACGATTTGCAAGAATAAGTTTGTTTTTTTAGTTGTAAATCTCTCTTGGCTAGTATATTATAAGACTTTTTACTCAGCCGATACGTATTGTTAAAAAACTATTAACATAAAATATGATCGCAAATTTATTGTTGAATGTGTATTTTTTAGACATGCTTTCCACCAAATCTAGCTGTAAATTTAGCAGATTCGAATGCAGTGTCAGATTTGTTCCATCTAGCATCCTGTACCCATACAAGCCAAAAGAGACAGTTTTACAAAGAAGTAGATCCTATATTTTGAGTGAAATAAATATAAAAGGTTTGGGCTGTTTGCGCCAGTGTGGTGTAATAAAATGTGTTTTTTTATATTTAAATGTTTACAGAATGTCTAAACAATGTATGTTTAATAATACTAAATAAAAATTGTTTTAAAATAATAAAGCGCGTTTCATTTGTTTGAAATGTAAATATAATTGATGTAATAGAAATTCTTCATTGTATTGAATAAGAGTACCTAATTGTTTTTCAAAACACGAATATGATTGAATTTAAACAAAAATGTTTTCTTTCTATTGGAAGTTACATTAAATTAATTACTGTTATAATTGAAACAATAATAGTTATTTTGCATCAAATAAGGTACATATTCTTACAAATAAACTTCTAGTGAAACCAATGATATTAGCTATTTGTAGGCGGTGCGATTCAAATTACAATATATTTTATTAAACGAACAATAACTACGGTTTAAATAAAACATTAAGTTAATAATCCTTATATCATCTCAATTAAAATAAACATATAAGGTATTGGAGAAATAATAAAAAATATTAATTCAATTCGGCCCTATTTTTGGCTGAAATATTATTTCTTTTTCTCGCGGACACCCATGGAAAGGTTAGAATTTGTCTTTGTTCGTTGAATAGTCGTACGCCAAAAATACTACATCTTTTGCAAGCTTGGAGACTGGAGCAACTTATTTCAGTGTCTTATGGTAAATAAAACAAATCTAAAAAGCTTTGCAGTAATAAGAGTGTTTTTTTATTTGTAAATCTCTCTTGGTTAGTCTATTTTATATGAATTGTAAATCGTAACTGAAACAATAATAGCTATTTTGCATCAAATGAGGTACATATTCTCACAAATAAACTTCTAGTGAAACCAATGATAGTTTGCATTGAATTTAGAACAGGGTATTACTGGCATCAAATAATTGTTATATTTGAACGATCCATTAAAAACCAATGAAACCTTATATTTCAAGCAATCTTACAACCTATTGGTTAACAATGATAAACTAATCATTGAAATAAACCGAATTTGTATTGTGCAATACGGAATAGAGTGTGTCATTGAGTGAATGGGTATCCAATTCAATATATGATAGTCTTTATTCTGTGTACGTAAGCGATGTCCGATGCGGCCAAAAAACGTTTTTATATATAAAAAATGACCGTTCCACATCTACAGATGTTATATTTGCGTAGTTGAAATGGTCTCTGAAGTTACTATATATATATATATATATATATATATATATATATATATATATATATATATATATATATATATATATATATATATATACTATGTCTAGTCGCCAGTATTGTATTTATTAAAGAAAACTGAGTTTCGGCAGCGTTCCTAATTTTATTTTACGAATAATCATACTTTTAGCTCAGACCATAAATACACCATTTATTATGGGCTTTTAGTACAAGGCGCGACCTCTATTGAGGAGATGCTAAACGTATCCGCTAGTATATTGCTGCCGCTAGCAATCTACTAATCTAGAGTATTAAAACACAGAAAAAAGTCATAAACATCTAGAGTAGTAATGTTCGATATACTGCAGTACCAGTTTTATGATTTTGCAGTGTTTATTTGTAGGTAAATATATAATTTCCAGGCATATTATTAAAAAACCTTCCGTAATTAAAAAAGTGTATTTTGCTTGTTGCATTGATATCACTAGTTGCCCACAAAATTTTGACCCACCTGTAAAAAAACTCACGGGCCGCGCCTGCTAGAAGTAAAACATTGAGAGAGCCCTCTACTTCAGGGGATGGCAATCTTATTAAAAATACATATATTAATAATGAAGGGACAAACATGACTCGTGCTGTATATAAATAAGGACGGAATACCATAAATTGTCACGTGTTACACATTCTGCACAACTTTCTCGTACAGACCCAGATTCTCAACATGAATCGATTCATTTTAAATTTTTAATGAAATACACGTCCGTTTCCTTAGCATAACTTCAAATTTGTCACAGAGTTAGAATGTCAATTAAACTTTTAGGCTTTGTTGTTGTAACGAAAAAGCTCTCTCTACTGTTAGAAAAAATTGTTTTCTAAATTGATAATGCGTCACTTTGTATAAGTCGACAAAAATAACACAAAAATTATATAAAAAAATCTTTTTCTCATGATTTCTGTATGGGCTTCAAGCTTGCGACTATTAGTACTTACCGCTGTTAGATTGTGGGATACCGACATCTTTTAGGTTGCGATTTTTTTTTGTCTGCCTTTTGGAGGACTGAAAAAGGTAAGTTTGTTAATGAAAAAAGTGAGGTTTTTACCCCGGCCCGGGGGAAGCCCAAATAAAAATTTAATTTTCATTTGTACAAAAACTATGTGTTTTGGGACAATTTGATATTGTCTGCCATGTAATTAAAAGAAGTCATCGAAAAATAATACATACAAAAAAATGCAAACGGTTGGAAGACACTAGCAAAACGCGGAAAATTATTCCTTTTTCTCACAAGTTCACCCGGACACTTTAACCCTTTGGACCCTTGCCAACAATCTGCTTTTTTATGTAGTATTTTTCAATGACTTTCTTTTAATACATATGGCAGACGATATAAAATCGTCTCAAATCATATAGTTTTTGTAGAAATGTAAATTCCCATTTCCATTTAGCAGTAACCCGGGCCGGGGTCAAAACCTCACTTTTCTTCATTAGCAAACTTACCTTTTTCAGTCCTTCAAAAGGCAGACAAAAAAATCGCAACCTGAGACATGTCGCTAACCCACGGTCTACATACAGGGTGTTCGAAAAACCTTGGTATGGGAAAATATCTTTGCTATTAGTAAAGATAGACACCAAATTTTAGGGGTATCCTATTGGTTAATAAATCTACTTTTTTATGTAATTTTACTTTTTCAACCCCCTGGGGGGCGACGCTACAGAGATGAGGTCAAAAATTTTAAATACAATCTCATTTTAAAGATTTTCAAAAAAAAACATGTTACCGCCGTGTGGTATCTCATTTTAAATATCTTCAAAAAAAACATGTTACCGCAAACCCGAGGTATGTATCTCATTTCGTTTTTGACCTACAAATTTTGAAAGATAAAAATTATTTTATTTGTTTTTTTGACGCATTTAAATGATTTAACAAAGTGGTTTCAAAGGAATTCTTTTTTCTGCTATAATGTTAAAAAAAGTAAATCAAATCAAAATCAAAAATCAAAATATGCTTTATTGTCAAAAAGACTTGGATCTTTATAGACAAAGCTAAAAACTAAACATATAAAACAGATATATAAATCAATAATGCTATAAACCTAATTATACTACAAAATGATTTAATTAAATAATCATGACAAAGTATCCTCCAAATACTCATTTAATGAGTAAAATGCCTTCTCCAATAATAACTTCTTAACAACTTTTCTAAATTTTTTAAATACCAAAATATTTTTTATAGGTAAAGGGAGTTTATTAAAAATCTTTTTAGAATCATATTCTATTGATTTTTTTACAAGACTAGATGAAGGTATAGGTAGACACAAATTATAATTTTGTCTTGTATTATATTGAATGCAATTATTAAATTGATTTTTATGTTTTCTATGCATTAAACAAACCTTTTACAAATGTATCTAATAGCTCTTTTTGTAAAATAAATATAGAATGAATAGGGTATTGACTAGAATTTCCCCAGAAGTAAATTCCATATCTTAAGAAGGATTCAATTAAAGCATGGTAAGCATTTTTAACATCAAAGTCAAGTTCTTTTGAAAGAATTCTAAGTACATAACAACCTGATGATAATTTTTCACAAAGTTTTTCAATATGGTCATTAAAGGTAAGATTTTGATTTATGTGAATTCCTAGAAATTTTGTAAATTTTGGGTTATTACTAATTTGATTGTCAAAGATAACATCTTTAAATTTACATTTAAAATGTAATATATTAGTTTTACTAATATTAAGAGAAAGCAGGTTAGAGTCACACTACTCTTTAACTTTAAACAAGTCAATGTCTATAATTTTTTTTAATTCAATACTATTTTTACTATTCCAAAGTATTGTAGTATCATCTGCAAAAATTGTATGCAAACAATTGATAAAACGAGGTATTTGAAAGTGTATTTGCTTTCAATTATTATATAAATCAATTTCATTCGTCCTTAGGTTTTGCACTGTTTATGCTCAGTTTGCATTTGCGTTCTTTAGGCGTTCGATTTGTTTTTAATTTTTTTTTAAAGTAAAAAGTGGTTTGTAACAACGAGGGCAGAGTTGAAATATTTCTATGGACCGTCACATCGTAATTTTAACGAAGCAGCTAGACTTTTTAATGAGTCTTTTCCAGATAAGCCAGTTTTTCCTAATTATGTAGGAAGAGTGGTGTCCAAATTTGTTTCCAACTTTACCGTAAAAGATGCGCCACGAAGCGGTCGTCCATCGGTTAAAACCGAGGAGCTTCAACTTCAAGTTCTTGGAACAACTGTGGTTGAAACATAACAGTCAGCTCGGAAAATTGCCATTGATGTAGGTGTGAGTCAATCTACCGTCCATGAAATTTAAAAAAAAAACAAGTTTCCTCAACACAAGGTGCATCTTGTGCAAAAACTAAACGATGATAATCCAGACGCGTAGGTTACAGCTTTGTGTGCAGATGCTAAATTTTATGGCAATAGTACCGAACTTGCTTTACCAGATATGTTTTAGTGGCTAATCATTTTTTTTTCCTGAATGGAACCGTGAATAAACACAACTGAAGATATTGGTCTGACAGTAATCATCATTGGTTTGAAGAAACCCACCCTCAACTTCCTTAGAAATTAAATGTATGGGCTGGAATTCTAGGGCATAAAATAAGGTCCTTTTTTTATTGACGGTTCTCTTAACGGACCTCTTTATTTAGGTCTTTTGGAAGAGGCTATTTTACATGGAATTGTAACAGCCATTGAGGAGGAAAATGAAGATTATGATTCATTTTCCCAATAACACGGAGCACCTCCTCATTTTTATTTACCAGTCAGGGAATTTCTAAATAATGAATTCCCCGAGCGCTCGATTGGACGACGTGGATTTATTGAATGGTCACCTCGTTCTCCGGACCTTGCTCCTCTTGACTGTTTCCTCTGGGGATACTTAAAAGAATGAGTATACCTAACAAAGGAGGAAAATTCACGCCAGAGAATTGTCAACGTCTGCGAAGAAGTAATACCTGCCATTCACAAAAACGTGAGAAATGAGTTCCAGAATCGACTTTATTACTGCCAAGAAGTTCAGGATGGTCATTTTGAACAACTTCTAAAGTAATAAGGGTATTTAAATTTATTTCGCGATTTTTAATTGTTAAAAGCTTGCCATTTAAAAACGAAATAAGATACGGACCTCGGGCTTGCGGTAAAATGTTTCTTTTTTAAAGACCTTTATAATGAGGTACCACACGGCATAGGGTTGCATTTAAAATTTTTGACCTCAACTCCCTATCGTCACCCTTCAAGGGGGTTGAAAATCTTAAATTACATAAAAAAGTAGATTTATTAACCAGTAAGATGCACCTAAAATTTGGTATCTCTATCTTTACTAAGAGCAAAGATATTTGCGGACACCATGGATTTATTAAGAAAGGATTCGATGTCCGTATACTGTGAGCGTATCGAACGTGAAGCCTTATATTTGTTATTTGTTATGAAAACATTTCCCCCACGAGATTAGTTTACGAACTACGTAATTGAATCAAGAATGGTAGTAGAAAGAGATAAAATAGCATTGGAGTGTTGGAGCTCAGAAGTGTTGCTATCTGTGCTGGTTGCTTAGGAAAACGGCTGAACCTCGGTCTGAATACTCGGTTAAACGTACGTCTTCGTCTAATGAACTAGGAAAGAAAAAGTGCGATTTATAGATTTATAAATGACTCGGAGCGACTTTAAATAAACACCTTTAGAAATAACATAACCTATAAATAATAAAACATTTTTAACTTAAATTTATTATTATTTAGCAGAAAAATAAAATATTTTAGGGCTTTTGTTACTTTTAGTAAATCTTGTGATGCTTCTAACGTATTTTTTGTACAAAAATACAAGGTAAAATAAGATGTGGCCAATGTTTACAAATTGTGTTTACAGTGTCGTTTAGAATGGTTTGTTTTGGCTTCAAAGAATGTTAAATCATCCCGTATCCATTCTTAATAAATCCATGGCGGACACCCTGAATACATGTTTTTCTTTTGCATTTTATCAGTAAAGAGGGAAATATCGAATCCGATACTATACGATCGTAAAATAGAATCCAAGGGCATTGTTGTATGATTGTGGCACTTGACACTTCCGGCCTTGCCACTTGCTGTTCTATTTACGGCAAAATAAAGGTTTTTTTTATTTGAACAAGAGCGGGACAAAAGCAGGACGCCTGGCCATTTAAAAGCTGGACTGTCCCGCCAAAATAGGGACGGATGGTCACTTTATAATATAGGAATCTGATTAATCCTGATTATATATCGTAAAAGAACATACATTGTCTATGTATATCGTAGTCTGTACAATCGAAATGCCAGTGTTTTTTTAATTCATTAAACTGTGAATTAGTAAACGATTTTTTGCCAGTAACGTATCTATTTATTTTATTTTGAAATTATTCCTGGGAAGCTCTTAACCAGCCAGATTTTACTAGTATGAAAAAAAGTTTTTGAAGCGTTCATCTTTAAGAAAAATTCCGACGCTTTCTGTTATTGTCGTTTCTAAGGACGCACTCTTGTAAAAAGAGATTTTTTCCTACTATTAAACAAAACTCAAAAACTACTCGTTTTTAGGATTTTTTTATCAGCCCACGTAGACTTTTAGTCTAAGTACTAACGTACCGTGGGCGTCTGAAGAGAAGGGAAACGTAATCTATTGTCACAGGATTTAAAGGACTGGAGGTTCGGAGGGGAAGGGAAACATCTGCAGGCAATTTGTTCAATAATCTGGAGGTCATAGGTATGAATGAGGGAAAGAAGTGGGATGTTCTAGGCTTTTGTAGCTGGACAGTGAAGGGGCGCATACGTAACGCGCTTCTTGTTCTGTTAGGAACAGTTAGGGAAGAAATTATAGCGAGTAGTTTTTCAAAGCAAAATTCGTGGAAGTATCGGTTGAAAAAAGATAAATTCCCAACACCGCGGCGATGAGCGTGAGAAGAGAGTTTTCTTGTGATGACTGGGTCATCTGGATCATTCATGAGTCGAATTACTCTCTTTTGGATAGAATCAAGGATGTTATGTGTGGAAGGTGGTGCTGCCAGAACAGTACTCTAGGAGGTCTTATATGGGAAACATGTGTAAGTTGAAAGGAGAGAAGTATTTTCTTGCTCGACAAAGAAAACCAAGATTTTTAGCAGCTGATGCGGCTATTGAAGTAATATATTTGTGGCAGCTTAGATCATCAACGCCAACAGGATCGAACGCTTTATTGTTCTGTAAGGCTTGGCCATTCATGTGGAGGGGGTAAGTGTTGCCGGATTTTTGGCGTGACAGGAAGCAAGACTGGATTTTGGATGAACAAGGTTCTTGGCATCTCAGTCTAAGATTAGTAATTGCAGATCTTGGGAAATGTATAGATGCATAGATGCATCCAGATCTTGATTCGAGACTTTTCTGGAAAAAATGAATGTTACAGTGAAGAGTTCTATCGTCAGCATAACTGTGAATGGGATTCATAGTTGAAGAGAATCAATGTGAAGAAGAAATAGGGTATGTGGTTGGACTGTACCTTGGGGTACGCCAGCACTAAGAGGAGGGAAGTTAGATGAGTGACTGTATGACAGATATGCGCTGATTAGAGAGAAAGGATACACACTTTTGTTAATTCTAAATTAACACAAAGAATAACGTATCTCACCAAACTTATTAACTGGCAATATCATGGATTTATTAGGACTGGATACGGGATGAGTTCACATTCTTTGAAGCCAAAACAAACCATTCTAAACGACACTGTAAACACAATTTGTAAACATTGGCCACATCTTATTTTACCTTGTATTTTTGTACAAAAATACGTTAGAAGCATCACAAGATTTACTAAAAGTAATAAAAGCCCCAAAATATTGTATTTTTCTGCTAAATAGTAATAAATTTAAGTTAAATAGGTTTTATTATTTATAGGTTATGTTATGTTAGGTTATTTCTAAAGGCGTTTATTTAAAGTCGCTCTGAGTCATTTATAAATCTATATAAATCTATACGTCGCACTTTTTCTTTTCTAGTTCATTAGACAAAGACGTACGTGTAACCGAGCGTTCGAAGACGTTTTTCCTAAGCACCCAGCAGACAACAACACTTCTGAGCTCCAACACTCCAATGCTATTTTATCTCTTTCTACTACCATTCTTGATTCAATTACGTAGTAATTCGTAGTCTTGTCTATGTTCGTAGTTCGTAAACTGCTCTCTCAAGAGAATAACAAACAACAAAATATTTATATTATATAAGGCTTCACGTTCGATACGCTCACAGTATACGGATATCGAATCCATATTATAATAGATCCATGGGCAATATAATAATAAAATCTCAACAGTTAGTAAGTTTTTTTTTGGATTATCCTCTGTATATGAACCTCTAAAATTATCAAAAAAAAATGATGGATTTGTTCACTTTTGTTCAATAATAAACATAATCTGTCTCTTTTCACAGGACCATTACGTCAAGGTAAAATTTTTAATTGGACTAATCCATTCTACGACCAGGTTTTATTTAAAAAAAACCTCTAATACACGAATTAATTCTTTTCTTCTGCGTAATTACTAGGGTTGTTTAGAAAAAAAACAAGTTCTTAATTTTTTGTTGTAAAATGTTTCAGGAAAACTGTTTTTAATTAAAACATCTTAAGGAAACTTTTTTCCTTTAATTATCCTTGCAAATTATTTTCTTCTAACGGCACTCTTTTTAACCATTAAACGGCAATTTCAATTAAAGGCAGTAAATATATTTGTATATGCGTTGTTTTTGTCCTTAAAATTAATTTCTTTTTCGAGAAATGTGAGTTTTTCGATTCCAATGCGAATTTAAACAGTAAAAATGGTATTTAAAAAATACATCAACCGCTAGCAGTAAACTTAAAACACATTGACATTATTCTCTTTCAAATAAAAAAAAACATTTATTTGATAATGCTAAATCTGTAAACCTGAGATGGATTACTAATTGTAAGCTTTTGACTCTATATTATATATATATATATATATATATATATATATATATATATATATATATATATATATATATATATATATATATATATATATATAGGGTGTCCCAGGATAGGTGTTACGATAGGACATATGGGTCAAAAAAATTTGAATTTGAAAATAGCATTTTGGGAACATGCCCCGCTTGGTCCAAAACTGAGGAATACAAAATTTCACTCGGATTGGTATTATACAGGGCGAGTTATAACTAAACATATGAAAAATGGCCAAGAATAAAGTACTCTTATTTTTCCAAATGGAACAAAAGCTTAGTAGAAAAAGTTATTCAGAAATGAAACTAATATTATAATTTGAAATTAGAGCTTTCTAGTCAATATTTTTATTTTCGTCAAATTTTTTGAAATGTAATAGTACATTTTCCACCAATATCGTATTACAATACATTATTAGGCTATACCTGGTAAATGTACATATTACATGTTAGAAAACGTAGTTTCCAAGTATAATAAAAAACCGAATACGATAGTGGTGGAAAATGTACTATTACATTTCAAAAAATTTGACAAAAATAAAAATATTGACTAGAAAGCTGTAATTTCAAATTATAATATTAGTTACATTTCTGAACAACTTTTTCTACTAAGCTTTTGTTCCATTTGGACAAATAAGAGTACTTTACTCTTGGCCATTTTTCATATTTTTAGTTATAACTCGCCCTGTATAATACGAATCCGAGTGAAATTTTGTATTCCTCAGTTTTGAACCAAGCGGGGCATGTTCCCAAAATGCCATTTTCAAATTCAAAATTTTTTGACCCATTTGTCCTATCGTAACACCTATCCTGGGACACCCTGTATATATATATATATATATATATATATATATATATATATATATATATATATATATACAGGATGTTACAAAATTTTTCCGACACAGTTGATTCTTAAGCCAAATGCAAGGAAAAAAGGAAAAGCTTCGTATTAACACAAGCGCTTCATATACAGCATGATACAATTATTCTAAATTATATTCTCGTTTTTCGTCATTTTAGAATTTTTCTTTTCATTCCATTGCGTATAAAGTAAGAGTCGACCAAGAAAAAGCCACGAGCCATGAAGACATACGCGTGCTCTGTCTCATTTTTTTTTAAATATCCCTGGCTTAGTTGCTGGAAATCAATCCTACCAGTGGCGTAGTTCCTTTAACCAAGGCTTTTTTAATTAAATAATTATTGGATCAAAAAATAATAATTGAAAAATTTCAACCCAAAAATTCAATGATTGTGTCGATTATCCTAAAAATAATTGTACCTAAGTCACAGGGCGGCATCAATCGCAATATTTTACTTCTACCGTATTTTCAATGGCATTTTTATAATAACAAACATCAGCACAAAGGCTGTGTACGGGATCCCGGAGTAATTATTAATAATAAATTACCCTAATTGTTTTATTGTCGCAGGGTAGGTAACAATAATTGGGCCCCTAATATTTTGTTTTGTATTACATTTTTTTATGAGTACTATAAAAGTATTGTGGTTATTTAAACATAGAATTTGTATCGGAAGAAATAGTAGTACATTTTGAGGTATCTATTATCTATTCATAATGCAGTGTTAAAAATTTGTTCAGATACTAACACAACCTGTGCCGAGTTTGACTATTTCTGTTTTGTATACCTGAGGCATGTGCCGAGTTTGTATTACCCCAAGTCATTATTATACAATCTGACCATATTCTACATTCGGTAACATCGGAGAGGCACTCGCAATGATAAGAGGTGGGGTGTTGATGGGACGGATTTTATTTTGATTCATTAGCCAAAGTGAAAATCGTGCAGCGTTGCCAGTTAATTCAGCACGATCTTTTTTATCATAAGAATAAAGAATAATCCATAACACGCCTCTCATTCCCACTTTGCAAAGGATGTGAGAGAAGGAAACGACGCTCGTGGCTTCTTCTTCCTGGATCCTTACTTTACAACGGTTTTTAGGGATATATGGAATATCTTCTTAACCACTGAAAGTAATCTACAGAGTAATATTATTTGGAGGTCACAATCTAATAGAATAAACTTGATAAACGGAGATTTAAAAACCAATAGACCATATACAAGTAGTCCTGAGTTTAAGTCAAATTCAATCAAAATTTAGTTAACGATCATTCCGTAACCGAAAGAGCAAATCAAAAAATATCGTACAAATACGTAGGTAGTGTTTTACGTAGATTCGAATTTTATAAATAAAAGCACATCTTTCCATTTAAAATTCCAAAGTTACCCCCACCCCTTAAAGTAAATAGAGGAAGTAAATCTCAAAAATATGTTTGAATATGTCCCCCAATCTCCCTATAAAATTACCAAAATTTCATAAAAATAGTTTTAACTGTTTTCGAGATATCGCCTTGTAACACTTAAAAAAAACTCACCCTGTATAAATGGGAACTTTTTTTTGGCCATAGTAACCTGTAAATGTAGATTTTTGCCACACCCTGTATACGGATTTAAAAAATAATATATTTTTTAAATAATGATTGGCCATCGGTAAATTTTTAAAATCAGAAGGTTTCTCATCCGCTTTCATATCCGTTTTTGCATTCAACTTAAACGCCTTACCAACTTTCTGGAAAATCAGAACATCAAAGTTCAATTCCCAGCAGGCTTAAAAACTTTTTTAATTTATAAAAAATTGCTTAAAAATTACTTTGCTCGAAAAAAGGAGTAAATAAATATTTGTCCATTAAAGCTCAGCTAACTAATCCCAAAAACGTACTCAAAATTCATGAGAAAAGGGAAACATCATTTAAACACCATAGATCAAAAGTTGTAAAGATTCTAATGGTGTTGTTACCGACGTTATGTGTCAATTACTGTATGTACACTGTTAGCTGTTGAGGAGAGAGAGCAAAAGATTGTGGGCGTACCTCAACAAAGAGTATACTTTTCCTTTTCTAGATTTGGTCGGACTTACTAAGGTTTACCCGTCCAGATCATTATGATGACCAGTCACCTGGTACCTAGTTAAATATTATTATGCCTTAAATTTCATCGAACTGTAAAGATGTCCTTTATATTTAACAAAAAACAGAAATATCGTGATACTCGTATTGATTCCTGGACATTCATCAAAGATCTAGGGTAACAAGATGACAAATAGTTTAGGCAGAATGGTATCAGAAGGAAAATTCCCGACGGGTTTCAGACCATCATCACCATTATAAGAGATGGCAAAAACAGAAAACAGAAGAACTCATTGCATGTGTAAGATGGATGTGTGAGGAGGGTTCCAGGAATGAGGCAATCCAAGAAGTATGTAATCCGAACGCCCATCTCACGAAGTGTTTAAGTAGACAGAATCTTCAGATCATAGTTGGCTTGTTAACAGGACATTTTTAACAGTTATAACGGCATATCTAGCAAATCAAGATCAGTCATGACTTTGGATGCACTTAGGTGGTACCTACAGAATAGTAAGACTGTCTACCAAGTGCCCAGTGCTTACTAGACTAAGAAAAACTTGTTTAAGAAACACAAGGTTGACATTAATGGAAATTAAGCAGGTTAAACCAAGACTAAAAATAAAATGCTAAGTGACTGAAATTGCTGTGATTACCATTATTTATTCGTTCATTGGCATATCAAAATGTATTGTAATTTTTGTCAGTCGTTTTGTCGAAATATTTGAATTATTACCAGATTTTTGTTAAAATTATAAGTCTCTGTTAAGTTCTTAGAGTACGACACTATTTTTGGTGGTATACATCACCAAGTATTTTTTGTAGCGTTTTAGTTTGTGTTAAAAGGAGCTGTTTAAAAAATAAACTAAAAAAAACGTTCTAACTAAACTGGTACACATCCTGTATAATAAACATTTAATGTTTTTGAACAGCTGCCAAGCACGAAAAATGCTATTATCTAAAATTATATTGTACAACAGCTTGTTAAACGTATTAGCTGTTTAGTAAAGCAATTTAAATTATAACGATATACTAAACAGTAAACACAATTTTTTAACGCTAATTAACCAAAACAACTACCCGACTTTCTATAATTTAACTGACACATTAAATAGAAATTTAAAACACTTAAAATAGGAAAGGAAAAGAACTTATTTACCTGAAACTTTAGAATGTTTACTTGGCCAGGTTTTCCAGACGGAAATAAAAATTCAAGTGCATCACGACACATAACAACACTGAAAATAACCACAAAGTAACGAGGTTTTCCAGGCCCGATATCTAAATATCCAGTGTGAAACAAAGCCGGATCACGAATAGCAGGCCGTTTTCCACTTTCAGTTAGAGACAGGAGGCGAACGGGAGCAAAAGCAGCACAACGTGGATAGCGCCACAGCAATAGTGGAGTTTTAACGAAACGCCAGCAGCAGAAGAAGCGATGCACTTACCCCCGGAAAGCAAACTTTACAGCCAGCAGACGTCATAGGGAGAGAGGAGAGACGAAAGCGCGCGCCCTCACGCATCTCTCTACTGATTAATTACAGCTAGAGCGAGCAGCCCTGTACGCGGCAAACCTCAATTACATCATTCCTGCAATTCCTTTAGAGACCCGTCTCATTCCTCATTATTGTATCTCTATTGATTGGCCTTTATTTTTCACCAACATCTTACTGACCGTCATAAAGAATCAGCCATATAACGTGAGGGTTTCGTCAGTGTAGACTACTCAGAATTAAACTATTTTTATAGCAGAAATTTTACACTTAGCACGAATTTGTACACCCAATAGTATTGTTTAAATCCAGCAGGAAATTTTACATTTAGTAGGAATTTTTGTATGCAACAGCAATTTTTACACTCTAGAAATTTTTATATTTAGCAGGAATTTGTTCATTTAAGAATATTTACACCCAGCAGGAATCTTTACGCTTGGTAGTGATATTAGTAATTTTTAAATTTAGCAGGAATTTTTACATTCTACAAATTTTTATATTCAGCAGGAATTTTTACACTAACAATCAGCATTTTGTCTGGGGATGTTTTTAGAATATTACTACTTGAGCATATAGAGGTACAATAAAAATTACACCATTTAAGAAATTTTATAAGTTCATAGGGATTGCTGTGTGTACAAAGCCTGATGTCAAACAAAATACGGGAAGTTGTTGAAATTCTAATAATGGGTGTAATCCGTTTGCGAATTTTTACCTTTAGCCGGAAAGTTACACCCAGCAGGAAGTTTACACTGAGCAGGAATATTTACCACTAGTAGGAATTTTTACTTAGGTACAATAGAAATTTTTAACTCCGCAGGAATTTTTACATTTAGTAGGAACTTTTACACTAAGCAGGAACTTTTTACACTCACAATCAGAACTTGGTCTGGGCATGCTTCTAGCATGAATTTTATTTCTTAACTCTACCAAAGTTGGTATTCAATGGACTATGACTAGGCACTCTGCTGACTCTTTTCCCCATAGTGTCTCATACCTGCTGAACCCATTAATAAAAAGTGATAGGGATCACTTCTAAGGCATATTCTATATGCAATGGACAAAGTGACTATGCCGGGCAATATACATAATACCCTACGCCCCGGCGCTCACAGAAGAGACGGGGCGGCGACGCGTCGCTGACGTGGCAGAGACGCGGTAGGGACGGAAGGCGCGGTTAAGACTTGGTAACGCGAACACATCAGTCAGACTCTGCAGACAAACCCAAGCAAACCCTTTTATTTTCTTTGCTGCAGAGACCGAGCGGTCGTCAACACCAAGAACGTCGTCTTCCGAAGATGAAGATAAGTTGGATTTAATCAATCTCGCAAATATTGAAAGAAGACGTTTTTGGATTCATCCCATGTGGCTTAAAAAAGGAAGGAAATACGGTATATTTGATGTAATGAAAGAACTTAATACGTATTCACGTTTTCAGTGTTTTTACAGGATGTCTCAACATTGTTACCACATTATTTTAAACTCTGTAACGGATGATTTACATAAGCAAGCAACAAATTGGAGGATGCCTATCTATTTTCTTCTATTAATTCAATAAAATACACGTTAACTTCGGAGTCGCTCATTTTAAAATTGTGTGTCACGCCTCTTCAATGCGCCTCACGAGACTAAAAAAGGACGCGGCGCGGGCGCCAGAGAGGCATGCCCCTGCCAGACCTCTCTTGTCAGCGTTGGTTCTTTACTTTATATGGTAAACAACTAAATCAAGTCGCGTCCGCGCCTCGTCGCCGCCTGTTGTCCGCGCCTCGTCTCTTCTGTGAGCGCCGGGCCTACCAATATGATTTATGCTAAACAGGAGTTACCAGTTTAATAAAAAAACATGTTCATTATTTCAAATATTTAATGGTCATTATAAAGAAATTAAATTATTACTTTGCCCAGCCAGTCAAGTTTGTCATCATTCAATATATTATAACATAACCAAGCATTATGTACAGGGTGTCCAGTTTTCGACACTTTTGCAGAGTATCTCGGTTATCTTTAAAGATAGAGAGCTGCGGTTTTCGCAATACTATGCTACTTTTTCGTGAAACGTATGATATTATAAGCAGAATTTTCATAGCCCCCTTCGTTTCGGAGATACAGGGCGATTTTGAAAATGTATTATTTTCAAGCACCCCTTAACCTCAGTTACCTTCTAACTTATCGGTAAGGTAAAAACTGGCCATTATATAGTTTCTCGCATAGAATCCAGTGGTGTAGTTAATTTTTTTCTAGAAGGAACGAATTTGAAGATAAAAACCAAAGTTGCATTTTTTTAAATGGGACACCCCGTATATTTTATTTTAATTCGATTGCTTTTTTCATAAGCTTCTCAAAAATTATATAATTGTTGGTATAGATCTTTTGGAACAACTTCCGAATTGTACAATAAAATATCGGTCAAGTGCAAGCTATACTTGCACAATTAGTGTTCTGTGCCATCAGTTAACCTTAACCTGAGCAAACCTCGGCCGCCCAATCTCCGCCCATCTGCCGCGCTACCCGCTGCCGACGGCACCAACGCCGTATCACATAGCATATGCGCGGAACTGACTGGGGAGCGTTTCGACTGAGCCAAATTAAAAATTTTGAAAAACGTGCAGGAACAACAGTTGTTCCTGACATCATGAGAAATCTTTTTCAAAAAACGTTTTCTCTGAAACCAATGATGAATGATATAACAATTGATCGCGGTACAATTTTTCAATGCTGGTAATTTTTGTTCAATATAAACCTAATTATTAATGTTCATAATTTTTTCCAGATTTTTCTGAGCGATTCATCTGGTGATAAGGGTGGGGGACAGCAATTTTTAAGCGTTTTCCCCATAAATCCCAAAAAATGCATAAAAAATACATCATATATGTATATTGTTGAATTCGTGCTTCAATGAGCTTTCATTTGATACCCTACACGATGCCCTTGCAAAAAAAATTTCCATGTCCCACTTTATTCCCTGAAATTAAGCCCCAGAATCAAAATTCAACTTTTTATACTTCACGTCTATAATTGGGCCACTACACTCTATCTCTGTGCTAAATTTAAAATTTTTACGTCGAATAGTTTCAGAGAAAATCGCCTGTGGCAGACGGACGGACGGACGGACCGAAGTGATTTCATAAGTGTTCCGTTTCACTGAACACTAAAAAAAAGGCATAATATTTCATAGCAGGCCGTGATATAATGATTTGAAACAAATGAATATAATATTATCCTTTCATGGCTGCTAGTCAGACCGCTTGTCAAAATTTGTAGGACATTTTAAAAAACTATTGTTCTCAAAACCCCTACTTGATATTTATTACTGTGTTTTTCGTTTTAAAAAAATGCTGAAATAAGATTTTATCAGAACTATATTTTAACAGGTAGTACGATTTTATATCCATTATAAATTTATCTTTGACTTTTTTTCTATACTCATTCTAGATATCCAGACAGAAGGCAACCTTTTCCCGATATATTTTCTAGAATTAAAAAAATGTAGTTAATTATGGGGCGTTTATGTAGCCAAGACCAAAGTCCTATAATAAGAAATATCGAGAAATCGACGAGGTTAACGTTTTAGGCTGTGTAGAAGCAACTCTTTCTACTTCGTGTAGGGCTATTGGGAAAGAAGTTGGAGTGAACAAGGCTCAAGCACAAACTATATTACACAAATATAAATTAAATACATCCTGGGGATACTGATCGTCGTCTCATTTTTTGCAATTGATTTTTGCAACAAACTCGAGCCAATATGAATTTTCGAAGATTTGTGATATGGTCTGATGAGGCGTATTTCACAAGCTCTGATATTTTCAATAGACATAATTCCAGACATTGGTTTCAAGAAAACCATCATCAGGGAAGATTCGGTTTCAGCGTTGCTTGTTTTATTTTGGGAAGGCAACTAACTTATAAAATTTATGAGGGAAGCCTTACAGCAAATCGTTATCAGGGTATATTGCAAGATGTTGTTCCTGATTTGCTAGATGCTGTTCCCTTGGTTTACTTAAAAAATATATTTTCAACAGGACGGGGCCGCCTGCCCATGACGGGATAATACATCCTTTTTTACAAAATCACTTTCTTGAAAAATGGATAGGAACCAACGGACATGTAAGATGGCCATCACGATCACCCGATCTTTCCGTCCTTGATTTTTTTTATGGAATTACTTACAAAATAAAGTTTACAAGTCTCGACATCGCCCTATAGAAAAACTGCGTGAAGCCATTACACTCAAATTTCAAAATTTGTAGGGACGATCTATCATACTTTTAAGTGTCATACGACGAATAAGTAAAATGTGCGAGTTTTTAGAGAAAACGGTAACAATTTTGAGCGAACTTTTGTGATTTATAAAATATAAACAAAGATTTTTTACATTTACATTTTAAATTTACTAAAAAACATCTGTATCCTGTTTTATCTTAATTGGTTTGGAACAGTGAATTTTTTTATTTAAAATTTTAAAAATAAACCTCAGTGTTAGTTAAATGTCTCTATTGGTTTGTTTCATATTATTATATCACGGCCTACTATGAAATATTGTCTCCTTTTTTTTAATTGTAAAATGCGGCAGTTGTTCCACAAGATATATACAAACAGTTATATATTTTTGAAAAGCTTATAAAAAAGGCAACCGAATGAAACCAAAATATACAGGGTGTTACGGTAAAAATGCAACTTTGGTTTTTATCTACAAATTCGTTTCTTCTAGAAAAAAATTATTACGCCACTGGATTCTACGCACAAGATTATACTAATCAGTTTTTACCTTACCGATAAGTTAAAAGGCAACTGAGATAAAAATGACACATTTTTAAAATCGCCCTGTATCTCCGAAACGAAGGGGCTATGAAAATTCTGTTTGTAGCATCATTCGTTTTATGAAAAAGTAGCATAGTAATGCGAAAACCGCAACTCTCTATCTTTAAAGATAACCGAAATACCTTGCAAAAGTGTCGAAAATTGGACACCCTGTACATTTTTTTTTATCGTCTGACATCCCACGAAGATCGAAGTCTAAGTACCATGTACCGTGGGTGTACTGGGGGATCGACTCACACATCCAGAGCTGGAAACATCCGTAGGGATTTCACCAGCCCTTTAAGAGGATGATGTGGGGTGGTACTACCTCGGTCGAGGAAGAATTCCTCTACCACCTTCCAATTTAACAATCGCAAAGTATCCATGGTCGAAGCGGGATTCGAACCCGCGCCTCTCGATTGCGAAGCTGGCGCCGTACCAACTCGGCCACCGGGGACCCAAACTCAACATTGCCAATTATAATGACTTTTTCCACAACATAATATTTACTTTTAAATGCCAATTTCGATAAATAGTAAGATAAAAACTGAAATCATAAAACGTATTTATTTGACTCTGAAATAAAAAGTCGAAATTCTACCACTTTAACCACTTTAACATGCTAATTATAAAATCACATCATAACACACAATAACCCTAAACAAACCTCATTCATTACCCATATAACACCTTTTACTACACATTACTCCACTCAATAACAATTTATTTTGTAATTAATGAACTTGGTTTACTTACTTAAGCTACACCCGTTTGTTTTCTTGTGTTACGGTAAAAGTGCCTTCTGTTTAAGGTTAATTTAATTCCGGTAAATAGCAACTATTATAATTTAATAGGGACTTAAAGGTATGATTTTTTGAACCCTAAAAACCGGAATATTCCAAGAGTATCTTCCAAATGTAAGCGAGGATTTGTCTCATTTAAGAGCATTGGCGCTTTCTGAATTTATCCTCGCTTGCTACGGCCTCACTGATGAAAGCCTGAGGCGATCGAAACGCATTAAAAAAGACAAGGGGATCAATAATGCAGAAGCCACAGCTCTTTTCTGGTGGTTGAGTGAGTTATTTTTCCGCTATTTTTGTCAAGTAATACACTAAAATCCCTTTTGGTGTTTGAAAACCAGTTATATGCGTATCGTTAATTTATTAAATTATTTAAATTTTTTTACGTTGGGTTACACAAGACTTATAAAGAATACGAATTATTATAGAAAGACATTAGTATTTTCTTTACCTATCACCAATTTTTTAGTGTTCCGTGTAGTGATTGCAATCCCGCAGTGTTTTAAATCCCGCAGGGCATTTGCGGGATTGGTTCTAATCCCGCGGGATCCCGCATAGGTTTTTTAATTTAATAAAATTCGATAAATTAATGTTTATTCCATTAATTATTGAACCAACTTTAATTTTTTATTATAAAAATCAACAAATCACCTTATTTCAGTTCAAAAAATTATATAATTTAAAGTCTAGCCCCTCTTAACTATACTACTATGACTATAAATCAGTCAAATTTCTTATCAATTAAAGTAATAAGTAACTTTGGGCAAATGAACTTCAAATGTTTATACGCGGGATCCCGCATAGTTTTTTTAATTTTATAAAATTCAATAAATTAACGTTTATATAATTAATTATTAAACCAACTTTAATTTTTTATTATCAATATCAAAACTTAACAGTTTGTCAGTCAACAAAATTATGTAATTTAAAGTCTAGCCTCTCTTAACTATACTACCATGACTATGAACTTCAAATGTTTATACGGGGGATCCCGCATAGGTTTTTTAATTTTATAAAAATCGATAAATTAACGTTTATTTAATTAATTATTAAACCAACTTTAATTTTTTAATATAAATATCAAAAATTAGCAGTATTTCAGACAACAAAATTATGTAATTTAAAGTCTAGCTCTCTTAACTAGTATACTACTATGACTATAAATCAGTAAAGTTTCTTATCAATTAGATTAACAAGTAACTTTGGGCAAATGAACTTTAAATGTTTATTATTTTTCTACCTGAGATAATGTCTTACTAGTTTTTATAGTAAATCACATTAGTTTGATTGTAAGGTAAGTAAGATACTTATAATACCTAAGCAGTCTCATTAGTTTTCATATTATAATACCACGGATATTTGGCAGATACACGATTTAGCGTTATTTTTTAATAGTTTACGGCTTTTTTATGGCTATGCGGATCCACATAGCTGGTGCGGGATCCCGCAGGCCGCCAAATGGTGCGGGATCCCGCGGGATTGCGGGATCCCACTTTGCGGGATTGCAATCCCTAGTTCCGTGCTAAAATTAGCAAAACGGAACACTTATGGAAATCACTTCGGTGTCGGTCCGTTCGTCTGTCACACTCACACACGGTGTGCTTGAAGTAGCGATAGGTATAGACGAAATGACACCAAAAACGGGATGTGAGGCTTGATAGATAAATATCAGTAGTTTCAAAATCCATTTTAATTGAAATCCTAGTCGTTCATATAGTCGAAATACCCAAAATCAATGTTTTACGCAGAAAAACGTGATAAAACTATCTCCCTCTTTTTAATTTGTATAAAAGTGTTTTTCATTCTAAAAAGTTATAAAAATTTATTATTATAATTCAAAGAAAAAACATTCGAATCTAACTAGAATTCCGTGACGGAAGCGTGCTATGGTTGGCAATGCGCTAATCAAGGTAGTGTTTCGCATTTGGTTTCAGTTGAATCCTAGATCTTCGGCAGGCCACACATCAAAGAAACTTGAAACGCGAAACAGGAAACGTGAAACATATTTTAATAAAATAACAACACATCAGTGGCGGCTGGTGAAATTTTAAAGTTGAATATCTCTGTTGCTTACAGGACTCATGCCAAGTTCAGGGTTCCTGATAGTAAGCCTACTACTCCTACTAGGAATGTATTGGTAAAGAAAAAAAATTGTAATTTACGGAAAACAGTTGAATTTTCCCTTTGACCCATCTGGTTAACAATTGAACAAGCTTAGGTATTTTATTTATTATTTTTTCTAAACAAATTTTACATCATTTCGTCAAAAATTTTAAATTTTAAGGACAAAAAATGTCTTTGGAGGAAGCTATAAGTAGTCATTTGAATTTTTTTAAACCTAAAATATAATTTTAAAAAAAATTTAAATGACTATAACTTTCTAATAACACATTTTTCTCTCAAAAGCAAAAATTCAACTATTTTTTCGCAAATTGCAACTTTTTTTCTACCAAAACATTCCTAGTAGGAGTAGTAGGCTCACTATCAGAAACCCTGAACTTGGCATGGGTCCCGTAAGCAACGACAGAGATATTCAACTTCAAAGCGCCAAGTTCTCGCGCTCACTGTGCTATATTTACACGAACCGTTTCGAGCACTTTTCGACCCCCCTCTATCTTTGAGGCCAGTTGCATTACAGGATTGAATTTCTGGGATGTTAAGGTTACCAAAAAGAAGCAGTATTCCAAATTTCATACGTCTAGGTGGAATATTTTCCAAGATACGAGTGTCCAAAATTTCGGGCACTGACTTACTGACTGACTGATAGATCATCATAAATCTAGGGTAGTTCCAATCGAGCTAGAGCTTTGAAATTTGGAACATACATAGTGTTTAAGGTGATAATTACCCGAAAAATCAATAAAAATCCACCGCGGAAAATTCAACTTGGAAAATCCAATGTGACACGAAATAAGTAGGACTTCTGCTTTAGAAAACTCTATGGGTATGTAATGTACTAGGTATCACATCCGTCTAGCCGGATTTTTCGTTAGACTTTTTCCAGAAAAACTCTAGTGAAAAACTTTATAAAATATAATTTCTGTATATATTCTCGAGTCTTTTGACAAATTGAAATCTCTCATAGCCGTGAAGGTGGAGGCTGGTCTTGCCTTTTTTTTCTTTACTCTCAAAATTTTCCTAAGGGTTAACACCAGCCCCAAACACAGAACCCAAAATAGATCCCTGACAAAAACATTTTGAATTATGACCTATTGCCGGAACCACTGTGCCATGTATGAAATAAACCTAAGACTAGTTATGAATGAATGGTGCCGTGTGTTGTCTCCTCTTTCTGAAAGTCACTGATGTATCCGTAAAGCTGAAAAAAGCCTTTAATTCACTCTTTATTAGCTGTATAATATTTGAATTATTGAGTTAACTGCCGATTATTCATTATCATGAAAAATTATCCTCATCCATAAAAAAATTGTATTGTATTTTTTTACGGCGGTTTGAAGTTTAAAATTTCATTTACGATTATATTCCTCCATCCGCTTTGGAGTAGCAATTTCCCCTCATATTTGCTGATTTTTAAAACCTCTAAAAAGAAACTGGGTAGATTTTTGTTTATAACATTTTATTTTTCACTGTTCCTTTTATTTTCGTTCTCGTTGGGCCGGATTGAAAATATAGCTGTCAGAAAGTATTTCCTAAGTTTATTTTTTGTGTGTGGACTATTGGAAAACAATGAATAATGTTTTTATGGTTTTTATGATTTTGCCTTTTTCGAAGTTTTCGTGACACATAAAATATGTTTTTAATAACCTACCGAAAGCATTTTCGGCAGAATATGTTTAATTTTCTATTTAAGGAAATGTTAGTTTACTGGCAGGTTGCGGACAGCATTTAATCAAGTAATAAATTTCATTTGACATTTACAGTTGCCTTTGGCTGTCACGTTATTCTCTGTTCCTGAAAATTTTACAAACCAGAAGTTTACTAATGGCGACAATATCTATTTATCTAACCCGTTAGGAAATGCTTCACTTTGTTAAAACTTTGTATAATTTTGAGGGATCTCACATCGCTTGTCCCTCAAATCTTACACTCTTAAACAAAATTGTATTTCCTAGCGTGTTTCATACAAGATTTTTTCTACTTTTCACAAAAATAAAATTATTAATTTTAATTATTTTATCAAAACATCTAAGTATAGATTTTTAATCTAGTAGGTACCTACTAGACAGTTGTCCGGGTTGTCATGATGTCGTTTTGAAGTTTCATTTGTGAAGAAGTGTCGCGTCACAAATTAAATTTTTTCTTTTCAAAATATTGAAAATATCCAATTCCGGGACCCCAAATGATATTGAAGAGTCAACTCAAAACGCGTATTCTGTTGTACCTGAGGAGAAACACATAATATCTATATTTTTGTGTTTCATTTTTTGACAACTACACTCCTGAACAAAAAAAACCGGACAAATAAAATCTTGTTCAAGTTTAATCTAACATTTTAAATCTGGCATCGATTTTAATGAATTTTTCGATATATTGCTGATGGAGTGATGCTTTCATCTTGATTATTATCTGCTTTTCAGTTTACAAGAGTTCTAACAGATTTGGTGTATACAAGTGGAACCAAAAATTACGGTTTTGCCCTAAATTTCTGAACACTCTGTGGAGAAATTAAGCGGTGCAATGTTGTTTCATTGTATTCTGTTTTTAAGCCTCATCTTTTTTTAACATTTTTTTTATTCATTTCAATATCTTTATTCTAAAAGGAAACACAAATTTTAAAGAGAACAGTTTACAATAAAACAAACAAAACCAACACTAATATCATGAATTGCCTCCCCGTGCTCTAATAATTTCTGCCATGCTACGTGATAAGCTCTGAACGCAATTATCAATTAATTGCCTTGTGCGGAATATTTTGTCACTCTTCTAGAAGAGCCATTCGAATATCTGGAATAGTTTCCGGTTGTCGGTTGCAAATAAATGCTTCCTAACTTGTCCCACATGAGCTTGATTGGTTTTAGATCTGGGCTGCATGGGGGCCAATCTAATCGTTGAATGTTCATATGATCCAGGTAATCATTGAGAACTCGTGCGACAATGGGTCAGGCATTATCGTGCATTAATAAACAATTCTAACCAACAAATGGGACGAAATGAATGACGTGGTCCGCTAAACATTCCTAAAGACAACGATCTGCAGTTACAGCAACATTTTCGAATGAAACTAGGTCTATACGTGCATGTAATGAAATTCCAGCCTACACCATGATTCCAAAAGGCGTTCTTGGAGATATGCAACACTCAGAAAATCGTTCTCCTCGTCTTCTTCAGACACGCTCTCGTCCATCCGGTGAACGCAAAAAAAACGCGATTCGTCGATGCAGAAATTCTTGAGCCACGTAGATTTTCAAGTCGACGAGTAATAACGGTAAATGTTACTCTGCGGTCCCGTATATCAGTTAGAGTAACAAAATGAGCATGACGTTGGTTAGTGGCTCGTAGTCTTTCTGATCCTGAACGGCGTGTATACTCACCAGTGTGACGAAAGCGATTGATCGCATCTTGTATTGAACTCCTGGCTTCGCTCCATGATACAATCATTCATTTAATAAGTAAACTGATTTTTCACTAAGTTAAATAACGTCCATGTCAGTTTCTTTATTAACGCAGACAGAAAGCTTCTAAATTATGCAAGTTTTAATGACACCCTTTTGAATAACGTAATAATTTTACTAAGTAGAAAGTTTATTTTTCAAAAATGTATTATTTCGCAAGTTGTTTACTTTAATTAAACTGTCGTAAACTATTATAAACCTAAACTCTCTCGAAACTCATCTTTCCATTAATATTGTAAGAAGTTTCTATGCTGTTTTGTACATCGCAGGGTACATAATATTACTTTCATTTGGCGCGTTTTATTTGGTAACTATTAAAGCCTAACTGGGAGAGAGAAACAAAATTTAGAGATATTCGTTTGTGTTAAAACGGAATTTGAATATGCATGTACCAGGTATAAACAGCTTAACGTTTATTTCTTCCCCAAACATAAGGATTATTTTAGGGAATTGTCTAACACTTTAACGGGAGGAAAGCTTAGATGTTAGATATAAATGATGAGATTTAGTTAAAGTAGGTTACGTTCTTTATCTTTAATTAAAGCACTTCATTATCATGTTAGTTCGCTACTGCGTTATTCCTAAAGTCGTTATTTTGTAAGGGAAGACACTATTTCTATTATTGAACAAAATTTCAAACATTCAGTTTATTTTGAAATGCCTAAGTATTTGTTAATTCTAAAGGTTAGTATGCAAAAGAAATATAGCGACATAATTTCAGAAAGTTACTAATTGTTAAGATACTACTAATATATGATACATGATCTAAATTTGGTGGACAAAAGAAAAGTTTCCCATACAAAGTAGGGGAGACCGGTGACAATTGTAACAGGTGTCAATTGTAACATTCAGTATACGTCCGCCCTCTGCCGGATTATCGCGAGCCGAGTTACACATGTTCAACGGTTGCTGGCAGATCTTTCTTTAGAGTGTTAGTTGGTTTAAGAATTCAGATGAATACTGTTGTTACGATCTGAAACGTGACTTTCAACACGAAAAGTAAGTATTTATTTTTATTTTCTTTTGTAAATAATTTCTTAACCATATTTTCAATACATATTTAAAATATACCACTGAAATATGGATTATATTGACTATATAATCTGATAATAAGAACACTTTAGGAATTAGATTACATAGTTTAATAATGTAAACAAATCATATATGTCCTTTGGTGTCAACTGTAACATGAATAAAGGTGACGATTGTAACATGTTACAAGTGAAACTAATGTAAAAAGTGTGTATCATCATATTGTATTTCTTTATAGAACGCTTTAAATTATGAAACCAAACATTTTTGGAGACCTCATACCGTGCATACGGAAGAAAAAATACTCGTATATTAACTTAAAATTAATAATTTGTAAATTTTTCTCATAAAAGTCTAAGCCAACCATTATAAAAATCTCAAAAGTCAAAAATTTTGAGCTAAAACAGTCTTCTTCCGCATGAACGATATACTTAACTCAGGTGAAGAGTAAGGTCTTTTAGTAATGTTAACATACAACATTTTTCATTTTAAAGGAATATTTTACTTTGCATTTGTATATTTTCAAATATTGTTATTTATATTTTAATAGAAGTTACTAATACAGATTGTTACGAATTTGTCGTTTTTTTTTTGGTATATTTTTGTCGACTCTAACAATAGAAAAAAACTACTTTTTTATTTGTGTAACTCTTTGTTTATTTTTTAATATTATTATTTGTATTCAAATATGATATTAAAAATAAAATATAATATGTTTGTACGTACTGTTACTACTGACACCTGTGTCCGTTACAATTGCCACCAGTCGGGTGTCAATTGAAACACTTGTCATTGACTTGAATTATATGTTCTAAACAAGAGACTAGATATTTTTTCTACATTCTGAATTTATTAGGTTACTTACAAACCTCGGGGACATCCTCAAAAAACAAAATCAGTAAATTAGAATTGACAGGTAAGGTTGTAAAAAATCAGATGTGTTTTTTGTTACAATTGTCACCGGTCTCCCCTATCTCTTTTTCTCGGGTATCTGAATTCGCGAAGTTACTGCGAGGATGGGATAAAAAGTTTCCAGTCTCACTCAGAAAGACCGCAATTTGCTGTAATCATTGATTTTGAATTGAGTATAGATATCGATTGGCACTGGCCGACACGTTTTTTGTAACACAGTTCAGGCCATTATTTTCACATTGCTAATACCTTTCTAATAATAGAGAAAATATCCATAAAGCCCTAATACGTACCACTTTTCAATGGGCTCATCAGACCCTTTTATAGTGGCAGGTAGTAAATTTTATGAGGGGTCATTTAAAAGGGGTGCATTGTAAAACAGAAAGATAACCTAAAATGGATTGGTTATAACCTTAAACTTATTCTGTTATTCAGTCTTCTTTTGGGTTTTGAATTGAGTGGTTCTGTGTAGTTAAGAAAGTTTTGTCAACGACGAAAATGTCAAGTGAAACGCGCAGCAGTTGCAAAATTTCTCCTGACAAGTTGTGTTATATTTGTACAGAAATTCTGGTGAAGTCACAAGCCAGACCATTTTCTGAAAATATGAAAAAATCCTATTTTATGTATTTTGGTGTTTTAATCGGAGACTAAGACAAGCAGTGGACTCTCCATGTGTGCTGTATCAGCTGTAGCGTGTCATTGGTGCAGTGGATGAAAGGGAAGAGAAAAAGTATGTCTTTGTCAATTCGAATGGTATGGCGAGAACCCACCAATCATTTTGACGATTGTTACTTTTGCAAGGACTGAAGGTTATTCCAAAAAAGAAAATCGCAAGATCGAATATCCGAATTTGCCTTCTGCCATAAGAGTTGTTCTTCACAATGAGTTACCAGTACCGACTGCGCCTTTAGATTGGCAAGATATTGTTTTGGGAGATAATGGAGATAATAACGCATCATCAGGCAGTTCAGAAGAACAGTGTACGGACCCCACTTTTACTCCAGGTCCCAGTTCCTGCGAGCCACATTTGATTGTTTAAAGTGAGTTAAATGATTTAGTACGTGATTTGGGATTGTCAAAGCAACAGTCAGGACTTCTTGGTTCCCGTCTTAAGGAGTGGAACTTACTAGCCAAAGAAACAAAAATTACGACTTTTAGGAGAAGAAATGCTACGTTTTCTGCATTTTACAATTTGAAAAATTCGTTATGTGCGTGTACTGACATCGGTGGTTTACTGCAGGAACTCAATATCGAGCATTTTCCTTGTGAGTGGCGCTTGCTCATAGACTCATCGAAATATAGTTTAAAAGCTGTGTTATTACATAATGGAAATTTAAAACCATCTATACCAGTTGCTCATTCAGTGACAATGAACGAAACCTATCAAAGTATGCGCATCCTTTTAAACAAAATAAACTACAACCGGTACAAGTGGCAGATATGTGGGGATTTAGACGTTATAGCAATTTAAGTGGGACTTCAGGGAGGGTGCAGTGGGACAGTCGTGCAGTGAATGAACATTATATAACGAAAATTTGGCCGGAAAGGAGTGAATTTCAACCGGGATCTCTGTTAAGTATGTGCCCCTTGTAGACCCAAAAAATGTCCTTTTGCCTCCTGGACGATGGGATCCAGCCATGATGGGTGATTACTGTTGGTTTATGAAGAGAGAAGATATCACCCCCCATAAAACGAAAAAATAGAATACGTGTGTTTGAAGTACATATTTTTGATGTTTGCTTTTTTCTTGGATGTTAATATAAATTATAAATATAGCCGATATACAGGTTTAAAAAACTTGCAAAATCATTTTTTCACCAAATATTAAACGGTACCGTTCTACATGTGGTTTGTTTAATGAAACACAAAAACCTTAGGTGTTACAACTTTTTTTGGCCATTTGCGTATCCAGATAGGGTCATTCTGCGACACTATGCTATTCAGCTTCATGTTGCACAAAAAAATTTTCATTTCAGAACAATCAGGGATTCCCAAGCTATTTATAACCCGGCAAGCGATATGATCCCCAATCTACTTTTTGAGAACGACGGTTGCCAGGCTTTCAGTTATGTAGAATATTTGCAGATTAATAGACTACTAAAATAACGCAATTACTATGGGCTAATACTTATCTACAATCACAAATACCACAGGCTAAAGCATATGAGTAAGGATTATTAAAATGTACCAATATACCATTATTTTTCTTGAGAATAAATTTTTAGTCATTTATTTCCATTGCACGGTGACGAAATTTAAAGTGAGTGGCAACGTTGCTTCACGGGGCGTGGTCTGGTCCATTGAGAAATCTAAAAGGCGTAATTTTGTTTGTACTTTCCAGGCAGGTCGGAATATACGTGTGTAGTGATAATTTACGCAATGGAATTTATTAAACTGCCATTTGTAATGACCAATCAGTATGATAAATTATAAATACGCAACATGGAATCTGTTAAACTGTCCATTTTTATTTAGTATTATTTATAATGGCTGGAAAATATGTATAATGCCCATTATATTCACTTTGACCATAATGTACAGTGTGTAACAAAAATATGGAAACCTCGAAATATCTTGCAAACCGTTCATCCGATTTTTATGAAATTTTGTCCAGTGAGGTACTAAATTACGCCCGATCCAATGCTGAGTTCCACGTTGTTGGCAAGTTTACCGTTTTCCTGCAATCGACAGTAACTTTTTTCTTAAATGGAACGCTCTATATTTTATTCAATTTTCGAATTTAGCTTAAAATTCTGAATACTTCTTATTGGGAACATTTTATCCTAAAGTTAACAGTTTTTGAGAAAATGGTGGTCAAAAATCATTATTTTATTGTATTTTACCTTAAAATATCTGTTCACGAAAGTTTTCCTGAAATATCTGGCATTGTCAGTTTCGTTTATTTACAAAAAAATGGATCATTTAACAGGAACCCAAAAAATTGAAATTTTAATTATAATGGGTTATGGTGATAGAATGCGAACGCAACAAGAAGTTTGTAACATCTTTAATGACAAATATCCTGACAGAAATCCATTAACTACATCTACTGTAAGTAAAGTTTTAAAAAAATGTCGTCAAACTGGAACATCAAAAAACGCTATACTATTTGGATATTTAGTACAAGAATAAACAATACAGAAGGAAATAATTTAAAAGTTGATGAATAAAACTAAATGAAATGTTTAAAATATTGTCCATTTACTTCTCGGCAGTAAGCCAAATACTGCGGAAGAACATGCAAAACGTTTAGAAGAATGTCAGTTTCCTCGATTCTTCTACATTCTGTTTGTATCCTTGACTTTAAATCATTAGTCATTTGGCTTACTTTTGAAAACAACTTTTTTGAGGTGGCCCGACAAGATGTTGTCGAGGTGCGTCAAGTCCGAAGACCGAACTGGCTACTCGATTGTACTCCTACGTCCAATCCATCTTCTAAAAACACCATCGAGATATTGCCGAACATTATGGGCATAATGCGGTGGGACACCATCCTACTGAAACCATGTTTCATCATTTGGTGCTTGATTATTGCCTAAAAAATTATATTGAAATAATCAATACAACAGGTAAAATAAAGTAACAACACTTACTTACGATTATTTGGAAACAATTGTGCAAGAGCCGGGACAATTTCATTTCTTGGAAGATCCAAATATCATTCTTCATTTAATGTCTCTTGCATGAAGAAGGGGCCAATTATTATTCTCCGACCTATTATACCAGCCCAAACATTTACCTTTTAGGGGAACTGGGTTTGATTTTCGCATATCCAGTGGGGATTTTCTCTGACCCAATATCGATAATTATGCCATTAACTTTTCTATGTAAAAAAATTGTTGATTCGTCAGAGAAAATTATTCGGTGGACAAAATCTGGATTGGCGTTGCAACATCCCATCATGGTTTCGCAAAATTCCAAGCGCATGTCGTAATCATCTGAGAGCTCTTGCACAAGTCTTATTTTGTACGGATGAAACTTTTCGGTTTTCAGAAGGCGATCTACGGACATGTGTGAAACGTTGTTTTCTTTTCCCAGTGTTCTGGTAGAAAGATGAGGATTGTCCTCTAAACTGAGTAAAACATTCAGAGCCATATCACCATCTGTTGCACTTTTAGATCGG
Source organism: Philopedon plagiatum (assembly GCA_963971165.1). Classification (NCBI taxonomy): domain Eukaryota; kingdom Metazoa; phylum Arthropoda; class Insecta; order Coleoptera; family Curculionidae; genus Philopedon; species Philopedon plagiatum. The sequence goes on along the minus strand of OZ020198.1, from coordinate 23,793,940 downwards.
CCAGAGCGTATAACATTTTTTACGGTTCCAGTCTATCGAAATATTTTTAAAACTTTACTTACAGTAGATTTAGTTATTTCTGTCAGGATATTGTCATTAAAAATATTAAAAACTTCTTGTTGCGTTCGCATTCTGTCCCATAACCCATTATTATTAAAATTTCAATTGTTTGGGTTTCTATTGAATGATCCATTTTTTGTAAATAAACGAAACTGACAATTTCAGACATTTCAGTTAAACTTTCGGGTAGAGGTATTTTATGGTAAAATACAATACAATAACGATTTTTGTCAACCATTTTCTCAAAAACTGTTAACTTAACGATAAAGTGTTCCCAATAAGAAGGATTCAGAAGTTTAAGCTGAATTCGAATGTCGAATCAAATGTAGAGCGTTCCATTACAAAAATCAGTTCCTGTCGATTTCGGGAAAACGATAAACATGACAACAATGCGGAACTCGCCATTGGATCGGGCGTAATTTCGTACCCAATTGTATAAAATGTCATAGAAATCGGATGAATGGTTTGCAAGATATTTCGAAGATTCCATATTTTTGTTACACACTGTATATTACTATGTATATCAACTAAATATGCATTGGTCATAACCACAGACTTAGAGATAAGGAGGAGACAACATTATTTACATTTTAGTTTAATCAGAGATTCCAGGGCTACTCTTAAACTGGGCAACTATATGGTCCACCACCTACTTTTTAAAAGCGGCTGTTGCCAGACTACTTGGCCTGGATGTACAAGAAATGCAGTAATCGTGATCCATAATAAATTAATAATATCTAAAAATGTTAATAAAAAGTAAAGACACCACGCCAGAATTAACGATTTTTCTGGAATTGTGTAATTTAAGGCGTGTATTACAAAGGTGAATGTGCTGAATACAGTCAAAAATAACAGAACAAGACGCGTCATTTTTGAGCGCGCCGGAGATGCTTTACATGGGTGAGATTATCTACGATTATATTCTCTTCATGATTAACATAACCTCTAAAAAATATGGTAATTAAGAATTTTTTTTAAACTATATACTTTTCCACTAAACTACTCGTTTATATTCGTAATTTACGCCTCAACACAGATAATTCCTATAACATTAATGCGTTTTGAGGTAATGTTTGTCTAGATAATTGTTAAACCAATAAAATATGTTTACCTACTTACTTTTTAATAAAAGGAAACACTTTATAGATACACAAAGTCCAACAAAATGCTACCAAAATATCTAATAAGCACAAACTAATCAGACCAAGAGCATAATGCTTTCTGACAACACCGAAAACCCACAACAATATTCCTAAAAACAAATACCTATGTCATAAATCAAAATCGAAATGACGGGACGGCTCTGTAAATAGCCAGGGAGCGCCGAATAGACGGGTTGAAGACTGCCTGAAATATGCCGGTGCAAAGGTATAAGAAAGGGATGCCCATCTACATGGCATTCTATGCGAGGTGCTGCACATATTCCACCTGCTGACGCTTTTCCGACTGCCACGATTATATGCGGAATATGTCTCTTCGTCTCGTACATGTAAATGTATGGCCATTTATATATCCATCTCTCATCAATTTAGGGATTGTCTGTGTCCGCGAGGTGTTTTCTGAGTTAGGGAACTTTTAAACAATAAGCTGGATTGAGTATATGAGTTACTTGGCCAACTAAACCGAGACATTTGCTAGAGACGTCCCGGCTTAGTCAAGAAGAAAATTCTGTGACAATGCTTCTTGCCACAAATAGTAATTGCATTAGCAAAAATTCATCAGTTAGGCTTCCAACTGGTTCCTCCTGCACCTTTCTCGCCAGATTTGGAAACATCAGATTTCAATTTGTTTTCTAACTGAAAAAAATTTCTTACTGGCAAAAAGTTCGCATCGGATTCAGAAGTGATTCTTGCCACAAACGTCTATTTCGACCATTATAACCATGGTATAAAGGCCCTTAAAAGGCGCTGAAATAAATGTATTGAGCTACACGGAGACTATGTAGAGAAATAGAAACATTTTTAACCAATATTTTGCTCGGGTTAGGTCGGATACTTTTCATCCTACCCTCGTAATTACTTCGTGCACGTAAAATACTACTTTTAAACACGGTACTAATTTTGTGCTGAATCTTCTTGTTTCTTAAAAATGATCTTTTAAAGTAGACTAGGTACAACTACATTAATCTGTGGTAATTATTTTGAAAAATATTTTTTAAAATATTTTCGATAAAATGTAGAATTTTCGACAATTCCAGAATGAAGATTTGATGAAATGTACCCGAGGGTGTTAATAGGACTGTTAATAAAAGTTTACAGTGTAACGACTTAATTTAAGTTTTTTGTACAAAATTAAATATAAATGTAAATGCAACAAAGCACCTCCCTGTAATAAAACACCCGGAACATGCATGTATGAAATTTAAATCCAGATAATGTTAATGCGAACAGTATTTCCACTCTGGAATGTCACTTTTTGTACACTTAAATCTAAGTGTTTTATTTTGCAGCACTTGTCAAAATAGATATCATTTATTATGTCGTAAATCAACTGAAACAAGTGACTTGCAGTGTTAAGCGCCATAAAAATAAATAAAAAAGCAAAAGAGAAAATAAATTATCAAAAAGAAACTCTTGGCAACGTTACATGGCGCGTTTAAAATAGGAAGAAAACGACCAGTTCTACAGTTCCTATTTAAAACAATAAAATTTATTTGACCAGCATATTCCGCAAAATCTAAAATTGAATAAAGGCGCTTCTAGAAAAAAAATGTTGGGGCTTTTACCACTTATAGGGTTTTATGCACCACCCTTATTGGGGTTGCTCTTGGCCTTACAGGTGGAGCTACAAAGGTTTTTCTAAAACATCTTGTTAAAAACTTTTCTACATGTTCTATATTATAAATAATGTACACAGACAAAAAACTTTCCCCTACCAACGATCTCTTTTTCTCGGGTATAGTATACTTATTTGGCACAAATTCTACTTATTTCATGTAAGTAAAAATACTTTTTTAAAACAGGATACTAATTTTGTGCTGAATCTTCTTCTTTTTAATTATTAATTTGGTTCAAGAGAATAATCTTGAATCAAGATATTTTTTCTTAAACCAAGCTATTTTACAACTGGACTACAATAATTTTTATTCTTAAGCCAAGTGAGGTATAAATATGTACTGAAAACAATATATTTTTTAAATGAGCACATTTTTAGGTTTATCTTAACCTAACAATACTACTAACTAACCATAAATAATTTTTACAATTATTACTCCAAGTAAACTCCTCCCTACTTCTCGAATCTTGCGTATTTTTGGACAGTGGGTATTTGTGATAATTTGAAGATACTTACATTTCTAAAATAACTAAAAAAACTTTTCTTAGGTAAAACTATTATGCGAATTTGGCTCTTTATACGACACTAAGCTTTATCTCACCCATGGATTTATTAGGACTGGATACGGGATGAGTTCACATTCTTTGAAGCCAAAACAAACCATTCTAAACGACACTGTAAACACAATTTGTAAACATTGGCCACATCTTATTTTACCTTGTGTTTTTGTCCAAAAAATACGCTAGAAGCATCACAAGATTTACTAAAAGTAATAAAAGACCTAAAATATTTTATTTTTCTGCTAAATAATAATAAATGTAAGTTAAAAAGGTTTTATTATTTATAGGTTATGTTATTTCTAAAAGTGTTTATTTAAAGTCGCTCCGAGTCATTTATAAATCTTTATAAATCTATACGTCGCACTTTTTCTTTTCTAGTTCATTAGACAAAGACGTACGTGTAACCGAGTGTTCAGACCGAGGTCCAGCCGTGTTCCTAAACAACCATAAGAGACAGCAACACTTCTTGGCTGCGTTCGATATCATCGCCGGGTGACACACCGGTGTGATTTTTCAACCTGAGCTCCAACACTCCAATGCTAATTTATCTCTTTCTACTACCATTCTTGATTCAATGACGTAGTAATTCGTAGTCTTGTCTATGTTCATAGTTCGTAAACTGCTCCCCCAAGAGAATAACAAAAACAAAACAAACAACAAAAGATAAGGCTTCACGTTCGATACGCTCACAGTATACGGATATCGAATCCTTATTATAATAAATCCATGATCTCACCACTATTTTTCGACACCAAGTAACTTCAAATATTAGTTTTAACTTGTCCATTATAGGAAGATAATCGTCAATAAGAAACAAAATAGGGTAGTGTATTACGTATCAGATACGTGTAAAATAATTAATGTGGTAAAATTAGGTGAAATAATGAACAGTGAGTAGGTGATCGAACTAACGAAATTATAAGCCCAGAGCTGAAGAAAAATTGGAAGACATGGCGGGTTATTATTCTTACTATTACTATTCAAGAAATACTTTCTTAGTCCAAGAACGGGGTCTACGGGGTCTCCGGTGGCCATTAGGGTCTCCGGTGGCCGAGTTGGTACGGCGCCAGCTTTGCAACCGAGAGGCGCGGGTTCGAATCCCACTTCGACCATGAATATTTTGTGATTGTCATTGGAAGGTGGTAGAGGATTTCTTCCTCGACCGAGGTAGTACCACCCCACACATCCTCTTAAAGGGCTGGTGAAGTCCGTACGGATGTTTCCAGCCCTGGATGTGTGAGTCGGATTTCCCCAGTACACCCACGGTACATAGTACTTAGACTTCGGTCTTCGTGGGTGGTCAGAACATAAAAAAAAAGAAATGCGTATTCATGGCTCAACAAAGTATTACAAGAATATTTAATTCTTACCATGAGTGTGACATACTTTCGGATATGGATATACAAGTACGTTTTATTAACTCTCCACCCCCCCCCCCCTTGCATAGTACAATATTGCTCAGGTTTCCATAGGTTTGTTCAGATTTTCACATCATTGTCTCAAGTGACTAAACTCGGATTACAGGTCCTTAGAAGAAGAGTACTCCTTATATCTTAGTACTGTACGTTTGGCGACTAGACGTGAGCCAAACAGAATAAATATCTTCAGTAACTTTAACCCTAGAATAACCCCTAGAGCCTTGTACAAAAATATTTCATTAGCGAATTTTATAAAAATAAATATTGTAACATAAAATATTAACCATTCGTACATGTTCCACAAAATATTATAAACAAAAACAAACATTTGCCGTCTATGTAAAATCTATAAAAAAAAATGTATAAATTATATCACAAAAATTTGAATAACAGATCTATAATACGAACATGTATAAAAAATGCAAGCCTTTTTCGGAATTTTGGATTTACATGCTCTTACATGGTTTCTGAAAACATTCCTTACTAGAGGAAACAAATAACCAAATAGGCTTTTTTTTCGAAAAACATCTTTTTTGAGAGTACATTTTTTTGGAAAAACAGCTTTTTCGAAAACAGATTTACGAAATTTCTCGAAAATATTTTCTCTAAAACCATATTTCGAAAGTACATTTTTTCAAAAATGTCAAAAACGTAATGTTTCAAAAATAGGCACCTACTTATCTATACAAATTCCAAAAATGTATTTTTTCAAAAATAGTATTGGGCTATGAGCTTGGAAAATGTTAAATAAAAAAGACGAAAAACGATCCTGAACAAACCCAAACGAACTTTTTTCACTTTGATCAGGGTTTTTTAGGCTTGGCACGTTACTTTCTCGTAAATTACTTTTTTCAAAAGCCGTCGCTTAAAAAAATTAATATTCGAAAAGTGTTTTTCAAAA
>OZ020198.1:23750204-23788026 GCA_963971165.1 Philopedon plagiatum | reverse complement strand
GTTATGTGAAATGGGAAGCTTTGAGCCAAATAATCACTTAAAAGGAGCACTCCGGACCGCAAGAACACCAGCAATTGAGGTAGCTGTTTTAAAGGCAGTTGAGGAAAACCCCGAAATAAGTACGGGAAAAGTTGCAAATAATTTAAATATCGCCCATATTCTAGTATGGAGGATTCTTCATCATTATTTATTATATCCCTATCACATTCAACGGGTTCAGGCTCTACTCCCTCGAGACTTTCCATTACGCGTGAATTTCTGCCAATGGTTTCTCCAAAAAGTTGGAGAAAGGAGCAGTTCTCATTAAATGTGTGGGCTGGAATTATTGGAGATTACTTAATTGGACTTTTTTTCTGCCAAGCAGATTAAATGGACATAATTATCGCCGATTTCTTGAAGATAATTTTGCCAATTCTGTTAGAAGATATTCCTATTTTAATGCGAAATCGGATGTGGTTTATGCACGACGGTGCACCTCCTAATTTTAGTGCCCTGGCACGCGAATATTTAGACCAAGACTTTAATAATTGCTGGATAGGTCGTGGTGGAATACAGTCATGACCAGCTAGATCCCCAGACCTAAACAGTCTGGATTATTTTCTTTGGGGACATCTTAAGACCTTGGTTTACAGTCAACCAATTCAAACTGAGGAAGAATTGCGAAACCACGTAATAATTTCCTGTGAAGCTATAAGGAATACTCCAGGAATTCTCAAAAGAGTACGCGAGTCCATAAGAAGGACGACTGAAGCGTGCATTCTCGCAGGAGGCGACCATTTTCAACAGTTAATTTAATTTTGGTATATTTTGTTCAAAATAGTTAAATTTTTAAAAATAAAAAATGTATTTTATGCGTGCTTATTACTAGAACTAAGTAATAGTTACTATAAAATATAAAAATCTAGCCTAGATGCTTTGGTTACCACAAATTGTGAAATTGAGACTACAACAAAAAACGCCGCTCATCGTTGGGGATTGATTCCTTTTCTACCGGTACTTCCACTGATTTTGCTCTGAAGAACTAGCCGCTATAATTCTCACCTTGACTGTTCCTAACAGAACAACAAGGGGCTCGTTACGTATGCATCCCTTTACTGTCTACCTACAAAAGCATATAACCTCACTTCTCTCGCTCATTCATACCTAGGATCTCCAGATTATGGAAAAAGTTGCCTCTAGATGTTTCCCCCTTCCCCTCCTCCCATTATTATTTAAATCCAGTGTCAATAGATTAAATTTTTCTTCTCTTCAGTCGCCCACGGTACGTTAGTACTTAGGCCTGAAGCCTACGTGGGCTGTCGGATAAAAAAAGTACTGATAAAACTATTGAACAGTAATATTTTATGTTTAAATTCCCCAAATGCTTTCACATAACTCAACCACCAAGCGAACAATAGGGCATACATATTAAATTCTATATTAGACTTCAAAGCACAGTATTTATAATTAGAACAGGTTTAATATTTTGCGTTATTTAATTACTAATTTAATACCGAACGCATGTATTCGTTTTAAAATTTCCAAAATAATCTAGGTTATTCACTTTTCTAAATCGAATATTTTAATTATAGCTGTATTAAATAGAGGCTGATTTAAAAAAAATACTTAGTACAACATATGTAAGAAATTTACTGCCAGATTATCTGATACCTATGAATGACAGGACAAAAACTTGTCAAAACCTAACTGGTCATCTAGAATCTCTACATTTAAGCTAATACTAGGGCTTAAATCTTTTACGTGAATCCCAGGATTTAAAATCTTAACTATCTAACATCCAAACTGACAATAACTCAATTCTTTATAACTTAGAGGGGTTAGGGGCCGTTAGTGTAGCATCGCTTTTTATGATTTGAAACACAAACTCGTAAAATACATTGTCGCTCTAAATTCAGTAAAACTTTCCTAATATTGTTAGCGGAGAATTTGACACGCACGGTATACACTATTTTTAAAAGCCGCACGTGATAACACTTACCCTCTCTTTCTCTTGTCGATTAGCTTCTTTCCCTTATCTTCGTCAATTGCTCCCGTAGCTGTAACGCGTCGACTTTATTTGACATTCTAAATTGTGTTTCAGATAAGACATATATATCATTCGGCTTTCACATAAAATACTAATTTATGTCCTGTTCAACATTCATTATACTTTAAATTAAAATGTAAGAACGATCCGCAGCAGACCTTCTCCGCTTATAATATTCTTTTCCATTTCGTGATAAGTATTTTCAACTAATATTAAATTCTAAATTTATATTCCTATAAGATAAAGTGTAATCAATATCTTGCCATCTTAGAAAATATTTTAAAGTAAACAGAAAACTTTATAATATATAGTTAGAATGCAGGGTTATCGCACGAAAATTTTTTTCTTGTTTCAAGAATATTTTTTAAAACCGTAACTTCAGTAAATACGATGTATCCTTAGCATAAATGCACTCTCTTGGTAACGTAAGTGCATACATTTGTCAACAAAAAACTTATATGTTCAATAGAAATGCTCTTATTAAAATATGCGTATTTAAATTTAAGTAATTTACTTGTATCTATGTCTTCTGTGTTTGGAAGGTTAACACTATTTTCTTCTTCTTCGTTATCTTAGGTAATGATACATTTTATTTTCAGGGGAATGTCCCGTTACTTAAATACATACAATGCTATTGTCCTAAATGACAGAAGCCTCTATTTATTGTTACATTTATCGTAGCTTAACTGGAGCATATCATCATCTCTATTTTAAGCTCCATTTACTAGGATTAAAAGAATGGTTACTTCATTATAAAAAAATGATTAAGTAAAAACTAGCATGGAATACCCCGGAAACAACTAAACGTATTTTTCTTCAGGTTTGCTCAGATCTGGTCAGGTTTCTGGCCGATTTTCTATTCGCCTGAAAAAACTATTCGATTTTTGTTCTATAAACAACTGAGATTTTAATTTTGAGTTATTACAATACCTTGGCTTCAGGTTGTATGGTAAATAAATCGCTTAGAACAACTCTAGGTAATAATAATAATAATAATAATAATAATAATAATAATAATAAACTTTATTTCAAATTGAGTTACAATACATTACAAACAATGTACCATACACAAAGGAAATGGCGTCAAACAAAGAAAAAAAGATTAACAATTTTGGTACCTTAAATTAACATTTCCACATGCACCGTTTGTCTCCTACCAAGAAAGTCATCAATAGAATAAGGTTCCAAGTCAATTAACATTTTTTAACACTGTTTTTAAAAAATTTCTGACATCTTATGCTTTTTATATCGTTTGGCAGATTATTAAAAAACTTCAAACACATGTAGTAGGTACGGGCTCTTTTCAGTCAATGTTAAGCGGTGGATTGGGTAACTAACATTCAGCGTTCTTGTGTTATAGCTTTGAGATACTTGCAGTTCAAAGCCCTCCCGGTTCTTGAAAAAGAACATAAGTGCTTCATAAATATACAAAGCATACACTGTTAATATTCCTTCAGCCTTAAACTCACCCCTGCAACTTTGTCTAAACTGCAATCCCTTTATAGAACGCAAGGCACGCTTTTGAACTACAAATATTTTCTGTGTCCGGCTACTTTTACCCCAAAATATAATACCATACCTTAAAATTGACTGGAAATTTGCAAAATATACCATTTTTAAGGTATTTCTATCTAAATAATTCCCAACCACCCGCATTCCATAGCCTACTGAATTCAATTTCTTTAACAGCTTATCCATCTGTTCTTCCCAATCGAGAAACTCGTCAATTTGTAAGCCCAGAAATTTAGTACTCTCTGCAATATTAGCACTTTCATTCAATAATTTAATTCCAATTGGTTTTTGCACTTTGCTTAGTTTTGTTCTAAACATGAAAAGATTTGTTTTTTCTTTATTCAATATGAGTCTGTTGCTCTCAAACCAATTATTAACTCTTAAAAATATATCATTACCTCTATCAGTTAATTCAGCAGCTGTTTTACCACCTATCAGCAAATTAGTATCATCAGCATAGCATGTGATACTCTCATCGTTCGAATCTACTATGGAATACAAGTCATTCACAAAAATGACAAATAAAATGGGACCAACAATACTGCCTTGGGCTATACCCAATTTGTTTTCTTTAACACATGAAAAACCCGTTTCGCCATTTTTTGTAATTTTTATCATTTGTTTCCTATTTGATAAATAAGACCTAAACAACTCCAGCACGTGACCCCTCACACCATACAAACTCAACTTTTTAATAAGCAGCTCCTTATCTATACAGTCATAAGCTTTTGATAAATCCAAGCAAATACCCAGAGCTATTTTATCACTTTCTAGATGTTTTAATATTGCTTTTGTGAAATCAAAAATAGCTGTTTCCGTAGACTTTCCAGACGTGTACCCATGCTGATGACTGTTGAACAAATTACATTCCCTGAAAAAATCAAGCAGCCTTCTACACATGACCATCTCAAATACCTTTGAGAACCCTGGCAGAAGGCTAATTGGTCTATAATTACTCATTATTTCTGGGTCTTCCTTTTTATACAAGGGTTTTATTAAAGCAGTTTTCAATTGATCGGGAAAAATGCCTTCCCTGAAGGAGCTGTTTATCAAATAGCACAAAACATTCCCAATATGCGGTACCGCTGTCTTAACAATAGACGTTGGCAATTCATCAACACCACTACTGTGTTTCTTTTTTAGCTGTTTGGCAAAATCAGCAATCTCATAAGGTGTTACTGGAGTTAAAAACATTGAACGGCTATTTACCGTTATATTACAAACAAATGGCCTATTTTGTATGTTACCTAACAATTCGGGAACAATTCTTAAAATAAAAACATTATACTGGTTTGCAATTTCACCCGGTTCACCAGCGATTTGACAATCAGATTTTGAGCTGCTTTTACCTAAAACACTTCGTTACAAATTGACCACATGCACTTTGTCTTATTATCAGCTTGGCGCAACTTTGTATCATATCCTTGGGACCTTTTTAAAAGCAACTCATATTCCTTTTTTACCCCCTTATATTCTATTTTATACCGATCATCATGCCTGGATAAAGTTAGTAAAATGTCTAGCCTATTTTTACAAGCTTTCACTTGTTCATTGTCTTTATATTTCTTTTTGTTTTTGATGTCTTTTATTGGTCTTTTTGGAAAGGACTGATAAAAAAGCCTACACAAAATATTCATAAAAATGCTCCATTGCATATTGACATTATGTTTTTCAGTTGCATAAACCTCACCCCAATTCTGTTCTTTTAAGCACTTTACAAAGTTATTCGTATTCTCTTCTGAGAAAATTCTTTTAAACTGCAATTTATTACCTAGAGGTTTTTGCAAATGTAATATAATTTTCTGGGCAGTATGATCTGATATAAATGCTTCTAAAACTAAGGTATTTACATATTCACAATTTACAAATATATTATCGATACAGCTGGCGTTACCTGACGTTATTCTAGTATTTTCAAAAACTGTTGGTCCCATATTAAACGATGACATTAATGACAGCAAATCTGTTCTGTTTACACTTTGTTTTAACATTCAAATATTAAAATCACCTGCAATTATAGTTTTTTTATTTTCTGTGAAGATAGTTAAAAGGACTTTTTCTAGACAATCCAAAAAAATTTCAGTGTCCCCTCCATGGGGCCTATAAACGGATAACACTAAAAACATTTCTCGATTTAGCCTACATTCTACTGCCGCACACTCAAACTGATTTTTTACCGAGAAATGTATTAATTTATTTCTTGATTTAAATGATACTGACTTATGTACATATATCGCACTTCCTTCATATTCCCCGTGCTCGTGACAATAGGCATTCGCCAGAATGAAATCTTCTAAAGCTAACATTTTTAACTCTTCATTGTTTTTCCAATGCTCCGTTATACATAATATTTTACATGAACTGTTATTTTTTAACATGTTATTCACAGTGTCCACAGACTTCCCCAATGACTGTACATTTTGGTGAAGTATACTGTGTTCTTCCCCGTCCCTTTCACTAGGTTTGACATTTAAGTGCACCAGTTTTTTGACATCTGGATCAACTATGGAAGTTTTTTCTATAAAAAATCTTTATAATTAATTGAGTTTTTGAAGGCATTCAATCTTCTTTGATAAACAGGGCACGTTCTGTCTCTTGCCGACTGATTTAATTCCCTCAGTTTTAATTTTGTACAATTTGGACATTTTAGATCTTTCTCATCACATTCTACTCCATTATGTTCTTGTCCACATTTATGACAGCATTCTTTCTCAGAACAGTATTTTTTACATGGCCAAAACCACAGCATTTAAAGCATTGTGCCAAATTGAAATGTTCCTGTACGTACACAGTTACTAGGTTGAAAAAGATTTTACCTTTTTTAAGTAACCATTTTGAAATGGCTGGGGGAGCCCGCAGAATCCAATTTTCTTTTGTCTCATTTCGGCACTGCTTTTTTGCTCAGGTTGGGTCAATCAAACTATCAAAACTATCTGTATTCTATCTTTTACACTATATCCCAGTTCTTGGACAATCTCGTAGTTTAATCTTTCTAGTTCTTCAAGAAATTCTTCATTGGAAAAACCTTTGTCAATTCCGGTTACCATGCACATTGGGTCACTTTGTGCTTCCTTAATTTTAATGTTTTCTTTCATCGTCACTGCCATTTTAAGTTTCTCTTGTTGAGTTTGGTCAAAACTTTCAATAATTATTGTCCCAGTTTTGGTCTGTCTGACGTTTTTAAAGGCCCTTCCCACATCTTAATTGTTTAGTTCTTGTTTAAACTGCCTTAATGCTTCTTTCGGATCGTTTACTTTCCCCATGTGGATAACCGTTTCATACCTTCTTGGTATTGTAGGTGTTGTCCATGGTTCTGTTTCATGATTGCTTAGCTCAGGAGTGGTTCTATCCGCAGTATGGTAACCTTTTTCATTACTATTTACCTTTTTATTTACAACTTCAACATAACTCTCTTTTCTTGTTTCGCCCTTTGTAATATTATTTTGACAGCCTATCTCCCTTTTTTTGTCTGTTTCATTCGTTAAATCTTTTACGGTCAGTGCACTTTTTAACATAATGTTTTCTTTTTCTAAGGAACTATGTCTTAATACCATTAATGTTAATAATTTATGAATATTATTATGTGCACATTTTAGGCTCCTTTGGTCATCAGGGGTTAGCGCCACATTCGTTATTTTGTCTGAGATTTCGTTGATTTTGTCCAAGTGGCTGAAAAACTGCAAGATCATGTTCTCAGAAATTTCTTTATTTTCATAGTCTGGTTCATTTTCGGCCATATGCTGGAACTGTCTCTTTTTGTTCCTTTGTTGTGTTTCAGGCTCAAAATCTGGGCTTCTTTCCGACCAACCTCTTTTCTTGGTTACTTGCTCAGTGACAGTCTGATTCTGTATTCTCGGTGGAGTCCTTAACACCGAGTGGATTGGTTTGAAATTTTTTTCAAAGTTAACATCTTCCGAAAGGTCTGATGTTTTTGTCTGACCCTGTAATTTCTGAGTATCATTGCTGGTGAGCATATCCTTGTTTAGCTGTTTGTCCTTGTTTGAATCATCTTGTTTTTATTCAGGTTTGTTTACAGTTTTTTTGCCTTTGTATTTATTTAAATATGTTCTTATCTCTTCCGTTTTTTTATCAGCTACCTGCTTATTTAATGCTTGCGAAGGTAATGAACCAACTGAAAAACGTCTAGTTTTCATGTTTTCCCGTGGATTAGACTTTAAACCATCACTTGTATCGTTCATAGCCGCTTTAATATTGTTATTAAGCCAAAAAACACAATTTAATTCCCACTAAAAACGTTAAAATTTGAATACAAATTCGGACCTACGAATGTACGGTACACACAGTAGCAAATATATACCTTAAAAAGGTATAGAGTTGGATAAGGATTAATCGATTAGTGCAGGCGTTACAGTTACATAGTTTTTTTCTAAATATTCCAAACTGATTTTAAACGTTTTTGATCTTTTCTGTGCTCATGGTATTTAGGAAACATAAAATAGTACATTGGGTTTCATCGGCACTAGAAATTATCAGAACAATTTAAAGTATGATAGGCATTTTTTAGATGTCATCACAATTTAATGAAGTATGATATACGTCTTCTTTTAACATATCAGTCATTCTTTTACAAATCATACGCCTAAAAATCTTCATAATTTTCAATTGACTGGAATTTTTTTTTAAATATACGCGGAATTTGCCAATGTGTATCGGGATGCTTTTTTTAATGATGTTTCTTCCGAGTTATGTTATTTATGAATTTTAATAGGTTGCTTGTTTGTGTCACATTGCAAATTTATTATCTCCGGTTCTAATCATCGGATTGATACCGTTGTCTCACCGTTGCATTATTGTTGTATTAGATTTCTAATTGCATGCTACAAGGAATTTTATAACATTATTTAATCAACATTAATAACAAATTAATTTTTTAAATATTTTTTCATACTCGCCCCAACAGTGAATAAAATCGCAAAAATAGCATTATATGCGTCGTGTTTTACTCCAACACAGCAAAAATTGCCAAAATAGTAGTAAACGCTCAATAAATGCATCTATGGGGCATGATTTACTCTAAAACGTAGAAAAAATGCTGTAAGTTTGGTAAAAATGTCTATAAAAATGGTGAATATTACAAAACGTACAGCATTTTCTTTTCATTTTAAAGTACATCGTGCCACTCAGATGCCTTTGTCGAACATTTACTGAAGTGAATGGTAATTTTTGTTTTTAATATTTCTCTGTATAATTGGAAAATAAGAAACGGAATCATCGATAATTGTATGTTAAAATCTCATTTTCACTAAAACTTCTTTTTAAATTGTCAATAAATTGAATTCACTATTATTTATAATTTTTATTCTATTAACGTTTTTATTTACAATAAATACTGTCGCAACCCCTCTGTCCAAGGAGTTTATAGTAAAAAAAAGGAGTGAACATTAATATAATTTTCTATTTATAATAAGATTTATATAATTACAAATATAAATTTATTTCAAATTTAATATAAGTATTAATGAAACTAAAATCAGAGCAATTAACTACTGAGTACTGATGAGCAATTCTAAAAAGTTTATTCACTTTTGATAATAATGTAATCAGAAAAAATGTGCAGAAAGCCGTGGGGTAATACCTGCTGCTTGTTTGATTGGAGATTATCGTTGTTTTTGCCTTTTAATAATTTGACCAATCGAAGCCGTGTTGTAATTTTTTTTTCAAGCGACTCTTCTGTTATAAGAATATTAATGCCAATATATGCTGCTTTGAAACTTTCCTTAAACTCCCTGTATCTCAGATTATCGGATGAGGAATCAATTTGAAGGGATTAAAACATCTAACCGTTCGAATATTTGATCATTTTAGTAATTTTGATGATTTGGGTATTACGAAACTATACACTTTTAACTTATTTTAGATGTGGAATTTTAGATGTGGAATATTTAAAAAAGCGCTACTTGCGTTTACAATTTAGTCAAGACTGCTGAACCGTACATCGTGCGCGACATGCGACGCACAGCGCGCAGCTCATAGCGTTCGGCGCGCCACAAGCACTAGAAATTAATAATTATCTTTCGACCTAATAGAAACTTCACTTTTATTTTTTGATGTAGGGTAAAACACAACGCATATAATGGTATTTTTTGCGCTTTTTTACGCTGTTTGGCAAGCATGAAAAAAATATTTAAACAATTAATTTGGTATTAATGTTTATTTCATAATTTTCTAAAATTATTTTCAGCATGCAATCAGAAAGGCTACACAACAATAAATAAAACGGCGAGTCAACGGTATCTATGCGATGATTAGAACACGAGCTAATGAACTTGAAGTGTGGCAGAAACAAACAAACTATTAAAATTTATAAATGACATAACTCGGAAGATAATTGTTTTTTAAAAATTCCCGATACACGTGTCGACTTAAATAATGAAAAAATGCAAAAAAATATTGTGACAGTTTAAAAATTGCAAAATTTTTTTCGCCCAAATCCATACGATTTCTAAAAGAATGACTCATATGCATTAATGAATTAAGGTATTTTTATATAAAATTTATTATTAGGCAAATTTCTTTCGTGCGTTAATTTTTCTTTGCATTAGAAACAAATTTATTTTCTAAGTACTTCAGCAAACAAGAATAGATAAAACATCATTTATGTACTGTGCACTGTATACATTGACTGAACTAAATAAAATTTTAAAGTGTTGTAACGCCTGTCGACGGTTTTTCAACGAACCTGGGCAACCCTATTTTTCTTCAGGTTTGTTTAGATTTGCTCAAGTTTCTGACCGATTTCTATTCGCCTGAGAAAAATATTTGATTTTTATTTTTGATACAATTGAGATTTTAATTTTTAGTTATTACAATACCATGCCTTTAGGTTGTCGACTAAATAAATCGTTTAGAAAAACTGTTGGTGCAGAGTTTGACAAGGACTAGTCGATTAATTTATGCGTTACAGTTAAAGTTCGTTTTAAGCTCTTTCGTTGACCTATTGCCTGCAATCCTGCAATAAACTATTATCGACACCAACTGTAATAAAACCCGGTAATATTGCAAGAACTGTGAACAGGACTGGTCCTAATAAAATAACAGGTAAAGATAATTTTACTATTATAATCAGTAAGGGGTATGAATAAAGTATTTTTTACTGGTTTCATAATTTCGATATATTTTAGTTTAGTTCCTATCCATTTGGTAAACCGTGCAGTTATTATATGATTTCGATCGTATGTTTTGCTATTCCGAACGTGCTAAAAAATGCGTCCTTGGAAAGACGTTGATCATAGTGCCTTCGGTACTGCTTTTTTAAAAAGAAAATATGTATCGCCCGATGCCAAACAAATTGTTAAAAACATGCATGTTTCTTTATTGAACATGTAATGTAAAAGCAGCTGCAGCAGAAGCTACTTCATTAACGACAACTCCTTTGTCTACAGTTAAAGATATTGTGACAAAGCAAATTAAAGACACAAAAGTAAGTAGTAATGCTAGTAAAAGCAAGTGCTTTGACGAAAGCGACAAGGACTTAATAATTCGTAGAAAAATGTATGCTATGTACAAAGAGAAAATTGTGTCTACGTTGGTTTCATTAAAACAGCGACTAATGAAAGATGAAACCTACATTTCTTGCAGCAGGACAAGCTTCTGGAGAGTATTATCTCAAATGGCTTTTACATATCGGACCATTAACAAAAGACAAATATTAGTGGAATCACAACGATTACGAGAGTGGCGTTTTGATTATTGAAAATTTATAAGAGAGTACAGATTAGAAAATCGTTTCATTATCTACCTCGATGAAACATGACACCTCTGGAAAAGGTTTGGTAGATCCATTGCTACCGATATAGGGAATACGGTTTTACGCATTTCCCCCTTTTACTGTATTTTTAACCCAATCAATCATAATATGTGGCATCAGGTAAAATCAAATGTTAGAGCAGAAAACACTTTTCCGACTTTAAGGGCAAGTGTAGTAATTAGTTGTAGATAGCATTCCTATAGAAAGTTGAAAAAATTCGATTAACCATGTTGTTAAAATCGAAGATTCCTATTTTTCGTTTACTAATAACATAGAGCCACTTGTCTTTAATGTAGCTGAAAATGACAGTAACAGCGAAACTGAATTAAACCTGTAATTCAATTTAAGTAAAAATTTTTGATTGTACAAATAAATCGAATGGCACTAATCAATAAACAATGTTTTAATCATTTATAATTTAACAAGGTTTTATTTCTTCCCAAATTATTCCGAATTTAAACCACTCCGACTCTGGCGCCTTTTAAGAATATTGAAATATTTATATTTACCTTTATTAATGTACTTATATTACCATTTAATCAAATGGCAACGCAAGAGCTTGACACGAGCTTTACAGATATTTTTCTTAATATTCAAGATTGATTTTTAAATAATTTCGATGCTTTCTGTACTCCTGGTATTTAGGAAACATAAAATAGTACATTGGGATTCATTGGCATTAGAAATTATCACAACAATTTCAAGTATGATAGGCATTTTTTAGAAGTCATTGCAATTTACTGAAATATGATATACGTCTTCTTTTAACATATGCAGATTTTTGACTCCTGAAATATTCAGAGCTTTTATCAGTTTTCAATACCACTGAGGTCTAAATCAAGGTATTATGTTTTTCAGTTAAATACCTTTACCAAACAGCTTATTTCGATAATCCAGAACGTTAGAGCGTTTGCAATAAAATCCTCATTTATCCAAAACCCTTTCATATAACTGCAACGCAAATCCTTTTTTCACAGTGCACATCCTTGTCCAAAATCAACAAAATCTATGACAACCTGACGTATGGTCCTAACAATTTGGCTTTCGTAAATGACACGACACAGGCGGTTAGAATTTCCAGGGATGTAAAGCCTGTGTAAATAAATATCAACCCAATGTTTTGTTGCTCCTTGACATGGAGAAAGCGTTTTACATACCGTATCGTAAGGGCCCCGTTTTCAATATATTACACCGAAAAACTTTCTCTCTAGAGCTTGTTTTCACTTTTAAATAAACTCACTGTTTAGATAGTAAAAGAAGGTCTACTGTCAACAGAAAATAATGGCCTGAAGGCTGTAGAATAGATTGTGTGTACGCGTAAGCTCTTGTTTTAAAATTTATTTTGTAGTTACATTATAATATATACTTGACTCGGCGATTTTTTCTTCAATTTCCGTTTTTCGAAATACGATATTTTGAAAGTATATACAGGGTGTCCGAGATAAGACGCCCTATCCCCTTATATGGAAATCTGTAAGAGATACTTTAAAATGTTTAAAATAAAAGATCTTAATTTTACCTGGGGTTTTAATTTATTTGGATTTTATTTACAAAGGGTGTTTTATTTTTCCTGGGCAGGTACGCACTTTATTATTTTCAGTAGCCTACCCTATATATTATTACAGAATTGAATAGTGCCTTTAAAGGCGAGTTCTATAATATATAGTAGTATGGATCTATGATGCAACATTTCGGATTTATTGGCAATTATCTTCAGTTTTTGACATATCTTTAAATTAACATAATTAGGTTATTAACATGCTCTTTAAAATTTTGCTTGTGCAAAAAAAAATACTAAAACGTACCTCATTTACCGCCTAAAGCAAAAATTTAGAAATTAAGGGATGTCACAGTGTTGCCATGTTTCGCGTATTGGGAAATTATTGACTTTTTTAAATGGAACCCCCTGTATATTATGTCAATTCTAAATAGGGAACTAAACGACGAGTTCATTGATGTATAATAACATGGGTCTATTGTCTCTGTTTCCGACATATTGATAATTATCTTTAGCACGTAACTTATATTTAAATAAAAAATTTAATTTATCTTGTATTTATTTTACAGATAACAATACAATACGATAAACAACCAACTTAAAAATAATTTTAAATTAACTCAGAATAAATTTGCCACATGTCCCCCGTCCTGGGCTATACACGTAGTATATATTTCTTCAAGTTTTCTTATTGCCCTCCCTACTGAGCCGCTCTGGTTTAGAAAATGAATTCCTTCTCTAATTCTTTGCCTCAGTTCTTCGAGCGTTTGACATCTATTTTTGTATACCATATCCTTTAAAGATTCCCACAATAAATAGTCCAGTGGGGTGAGATCGGGGCTTCTGGGAGGCCAGAGCACAATTCCATTGGGCCCAATTATCCCCGCAAAACTGTTACATCAAAATTCTCTTACCCCCGCATTATTATGACATGGAGCCCCATCTATTTGGAAAATAATTTGGTCAAGTTCTCCATGAGCTTCTAGCATAGGCAATATATGCTCTTGTAATAGATTTAGGTAGCTATGACGATGTAAATGTCTTTCTAAGAAAATAGGTCCATTAATTTGTTTCTATGAATGCCGCACCAGACATTAACACTTTTTCTACCTTGATGTTGTATGGTTTTTATTTTTTTTTTCCTGTGACCAATAGTGAAGGTTTTTTCTATTATATATCCCCGCAGTAGTAAAAATGGCTTTACCAGTCCAACAAATCCTTCCAAATATATTGTTTTCAAAATGCCAATCCATTATATCCATACAAAAATCCAGCCGTCGAGGTTTGTCATCTGGTCCTAAGTGTTGCAGCTTTGTAAATTTGAAGGGCTTATATTTGTTTATCACGATGGAATCGTAAATTGTTGATCTAGCAGTGGCAATGACCAAATCTCTCTTTGCATCATTTGGGGAATTTTCTTCACTTTCTTCAAAATAATGTAATATGTCTAATTGTGTCTCTTCTGTTAATGTGCTCCTTGACTTATTTTTTTTCTTTTATTTCAAAACATCATGATTTCTTATGTCGTGATCAATTATTTATATAATTTTTCTATCAGGAATTCTCCATTGTGGATATCTGCCATGATATTCTATACTTGAGAAAATCACTTTGACAGTAAACTAGATTTATATTTTAAATGGGTAATGTCCCACGTTACCTAACGCGAAGAGATAAACATTATTTATAAAATAAATATACGAGAAATTAAACCATTTTTATTTTGTTACGTCATGCTGAAGAATATCGTCAATAAGTCAGAACCAGAGACTAATAGACCGATGTTGTTATACATCACTGAACTCGTCCTCTAATTCCCTATTTGGAATTGACATAATATACAGGGAGTTCCATTTAAAAAAGTCAAGTAATTTCCCAATACTCGAAACATGACACACTGTAAAATTTCTGTATATTTAAATTTTTACTTTAGCCTAAAGTAAAAATTTAAAAATAAAGGGATGTTACAGGGCGAATATATAGAATATATATAATATCGAGCATTCTCCTTGTGAGTGGTGCTTGTTCATAGACTCATCGAAATATGGTTGAAAAGCTGTGTTATTGCATAATGGAAATTTGAAACCATCTATACCAGTTGCCCATTCAGTGACAATGAAAGAAACCTATGAAAATATGCTTATCCTTTTAGATAAAATAAACTACAACCGGTAAAAATGGCAGATATGCTGGGATTTAAAAGTTATAGCAATTTTAGTGGGACTTCAGAGAGGATTTACAAAATATTTCTGTTTTCTTTGTTTGTGGGACAGTCGTGCAGTGAATGAACATTATGTAATGAAAATTTAGCCGAAAAGGAGTGAGTTTCAATCGGGGTCTCAAAATGTGAAGTATGTGCCCCTTGTAGACCCAAAAAATGTTCTTTTGCCTCCTCTTCACATTAAACTTGGACTGATGAAAAACTTTGTGAAGGCTATAAATAAAGAGGGTGACAGATTTAAATACCTAAGACAAGTCTTTCCCCAGTTAAGTGACGCCAAATTAAAAGAAGGCATTTTTATTGGGCACGCAAGAACTCAAAGCTTGGAACTCATTTGTAAGGGTAGTGAGGGGATTTTTAGGCAACAATATGGATGCAAACTACGAACACCTAGTTAATGAACTTTTAGACTCCTACAAATTGCTTGGTTGCCGAATGTCATTAAAAATTCGCTTTCTCCATTCCCATTTATCACTTTGTCCTGAGAATTTGGGAGCTGTCAGCGACGAGCAGGGTAAAAGGTTCCATTAAGAAATCCGGACAATGGAAATTCGGTACCAAGGAAGATGGGATCCAGCCATGATGGGTGATTACTGTTGGTTTTTGAAGAGAGCAGATATGGCCCCCCATAAAAGGAAAAAATAGAATACGTGTGTTTCAAATATATATTTTTGATATTTGCTTTTATTCTTATATGTTAATATATATTATAAATATAGTCGATATACAGGGTTAAAAAGCGTGTAAAATCATTTTTTCACTAAATATTAAACGGTACCGTTCTACATATGGTTTGTTTAATGTAACACGAAACCACTACGTGTTATAACATTTTTGTGGCCATTTGCGTGTTCAGATAGGTTCATTATACTACACTACGCTATTCAGCTTTATGTTACCCAAAAAAAAATTCTTTGTCGGCCAGTGAATTTTTATTAGTTTAAGAGGTGTTTCGGCTTTCCTAATTATGTTGTGTAATATGTTTTTGGATATTATTTAATATTTGTGCCGTGTTCTTTGTGTAGCAGTCTAGTACAGTACTTGAGTACTCGTGTCAACAATGGCTTTGACAGTACAAGAGACTGTTTGCATGTAATCAAAAAAAAAAATCACAGCAAAAATGCAACTTTAGTATTTTATGTTTTGTGGTGTTTATTTGTAGGTAAATAATTTCTTGGCAGAACTAGGCACATTATTAAAAAACTTTCCTTAATTAAAAAAGTCTATTTTGGTTGTTACGTTGATATCACTAGTTGTCCACAAAATTTGCCAAATTTATAAAAAAAAATGGCCGCGCGTGCAACTTACAGGTTATAAAATAGTGGTGGCGACTACTCTTACTGAAGGTCAATAAAAAGTCGCTTTTTTGTACGTTCCTGTGGTAAAAGGGCATATAGCTGCGTAAAATAACTAGGACTATGCTATTAAACCAGGCATACTCTTTAAAATGGCGGCAAATTTTTATCTAAACTTACTGGTTTTACTGAAAAAATGTTGAAAATCCTAAAAAGAAAACAGAAAATATCCGGTTCTTGATATCCGGAAATATATATTAAGGTAGGTACTCAGCATGATTAACCTTGTGAATAATACATTTAATTTAAAAACTTCTAAGCGGACCTGATGCAATAAAGAATTTAGAAATCTTTTGAATTTTTTACGCCCATCATAATTACTTTAATTGCGACAAGGAAAACTTTAGTCTGGAGGAAAGACCTAAGTAATACAAACTTTCTGCTAAATACCGAATTTTTTTTTGTTATAACAGAACAGCAAAAAAATTTTAACATTTAAATCTTTTAGGTTTGGTACAGACAACATACCATGTTCAGAAAGTCGCAGTTTTTGGGGTTAAACCGTTCAAAGTGAAATAACTTTCCGACGTTTTGCTTTTGACTACACGAAGCATCCTCAGGGATTTTGCCTCTGCGGGATCAAAACATTGAATTTATTTAATGTGCCTCGAGCAGTCGAAGGCGAAATAATGTACTCTATTTCTTCTAAAGATTAATTTTATTGCAGAAATCGAGAAAATACTTTCTGCTTGGGTACCAAGTACCAAAAAACTTATATTTATAGCTAAAAATTGCTTTTAATATCTTTTTAGCTTGCTAGAGACAACATATTGTGTTTCTGCTAAAATCTCGTTTAATTTAAGAAATGGAGGAAAGACCTTAGTAATACAAGCTGTCTGCTAAGTACCAAAAAAAATATTATTATAGCTCATTATAATAGCTAACGTAAAAGCAGAATAATTTTAAAATTAATTATCTTTTTAGCTTACATAGCATATGTTTCTGCTAAAATTTAATTTTACTTTAGAAATGAAGGAAACCCCTTGGTTATTCAAATTAGCTAAATACCCAAAATTTTTCAGTTATAGCTAATATACCAGCAGAAAAATTTCAACTTTTAATATCTGCTTGGCATGGTACAGACGTGGTGTTTCGGCTAAAATTTCGTTTAATTTTAGTCTGTATATTAATATTACGTCGTTGCGGTGCCTCCAAGAATTGAACTTCCAATAACCTAAATTGCTTTTGCATCAAAATGGCTGCGGTATTAAGATCAGTTACGTGTTATGTATTTAGAGAAAAGATAATTAAGGACGAATTTCAACATGTATCTATCTATCTACAGGGCGTGTTTGCTATATTGAAATTTTGACTTCTTTAAACAAACACAGATTAGGAAATTAGGGGCATAATATTACAGCAGGATGACTTGCTCAGGTTTCCCTTAAGTGTAGCTAAATCTACAAATAATGTTTGATAATAACGCTCTCTGTCTTCTCTTCTTCTCTATTCATAAATCACCGGATCAGATTTGATTTTTTTACCTTTTTCATAGCCTTCCTCTATCTTAGAGTACCTATATAGAACTTTTTTTATCTGAGACAGCCAACGTAGACCAATCCTAAGTACTAACGTACAGTGGGCGTCTGACGACAAGGAAAATGTAATATTTGACACGGGATTTACAGGATTGGAGGTTGAGAGAGGAAGGGAAAACATCTGCAGGCAATTCGTCCCATAATCTAGAGATCCTAGATACACAGAAAAAACGCTATCGTATATTTAATTGGATACCCATTCACTCAATGACACACTCTATTCCGTATTGCACAATACAAATTTGGTTTATTTCAATGATTAGTCTATCATTGTTAACCAATAGGTTATAAGATTGCTTGAAATATAAGGTTTCATTGGTTTTTAATGGATCGTTCAAATACAACAGTTATTTGATGCCAGTAATACCCTGTTCTAAATTCAATGCAAACTATCATTGGTTTCACTAGAAGTTTATTTGTAAGAATATGCACCTCATTTGATGCAAAATAGTTATTATTGTTTCAATTGCAACAGTAACTAATTTAATGTAACTTCCAATAGAAAGAAAACATTCTTGTTTAAATTCAATCATATTCGTGTTTCGAAGAACAATTACTCTTATTTAATGTAATGAAGAATTTCTATTACATCCATTATACTTATATTTCAAACAAATTTAACACTCTTTATTGTTTCAAAATAATTTTTATTTAGTATTATTAAACATACATTGTTTAGACTTTCTGTAAACACTTAAATAAAAAAAAGTTTTATTAACACCACACTGACGCGAGCACCGTAAATTTTTATATTTATTTCACTCCAAATATAGGATCTGCTTCTTTGCAAAAATGTCTGCTTTTGGCTTGTATGGGTACAGGATGCAAGATGGAACAAATTTAACGCATAACACTCCATTCGAATCTCCTAAATTTAGAGCTAGATTTGGTGGAAACCATGTCTACAAAATACAAATTCAACAATAAACTTGTGAATCATATTTAATGTGAATAGTTTTTTAACAATGCGTATCGGCTGAGTAAAAAGTCTTATAATATACTAGCCGAGCAAGATTTACAAATAAAAAACAAACTTATTCTTGCAAATCGTTTAGATTTGTTTTACTTACCATGAATCGCTGAAATGAGTTACCCAGTCTCAAAAATCTATTATTTTTGGCATATAACGCAATAAACAAACAGGCTGCAAGCTTAAACGACGATTGAATGAACAAATACGACCAGCACAATTTTAACCCATCCCTCCGCGAGCAATAGAACAAATATTTCAGCTAACAATAGAACCCATTGAATTAATATTTTTTATTATTTCTTTAATACCTTATATATTTTAATAATAATAATAATAATAATAATAATAATAAAGAAGTTTATTTATGCCAATAAAAACAATTTAAAATATAAATATAAAATTGATAAAAATAAAAAGAAAACCAAAAAATGACAGTAGTATACTAGTTGGGCATAAATAGGTAGAATTTTGATTTATAAAAAATCATTCTTCCAATCCTACCCCTACTAAATAATTTCTTATATTATTTTTAAAAGTTATGTAGCTTAAGCCCTTTAGACTAGAAGGAATATTATTAAAAATTGTATCAGTATGATGTTTAGGCATTTCTATTGCTTTCTGATTTCTAGTATTAACATTATGAATATTATTCCTGAATTCAATTTTTTCAAATAAATATCTAGGTTTCTGAGTTAAAATTATTTTATATATAAAACAGGATAAGTGGATTTCGCGTCTTTTTTCTAATTTAATTAAATTATGTTTGTCAAAGGTAGGTGATACGTGATCATATTTTTTTAGTCCTGTTGAAAAACGAACACAGTTATTTTGAAGAATTTGTAATTTCTGTTTATCTTCGTTACTGATATTTTTGTGATAAATTATATCACAGTAATCTAATCCACTTAGAATAATTGAATCAACCAGCCTAAGTTTAGTATCGGTATTTGAGTAGTCCTTAAATTTATATAAAATTCTTAATTTGTAGTATGCTTTTTTAATTATATTTTTTATATGTTCATTAAAATTTAGATACTGATCAAAAATTACTCCAAGATTTTTACCATATTCGATTGAAGTTATCTTAAAATTATTGTTAAGAACAATTTTGAAATCAGAATTATTTTTTATTTTAGTGATTAGTGTTTTAGGACCAGTTAAAATTAAGTTAGTTTTATTTTCATTTATTTTTAATCCATGATCAGTTATAGTTTTTGAAATATTTAAAAGATCCTTATTGATTAAAGAAATACTATTTTTCAAATCTGTGTATTTGATTGAGTGGTATATTTGAGTATCATCTGCAAAAGCTAAAAGATTGCCGTGTTTAATTGATAAATGAAAATCAAAAGTGTATAATATAATAAACAATAAAGGGCCTAATACTGATCCTTGTGGAACACCTCTAGAAATGGGCAGTGAATTTGAAATGTCACAAATGTATTCGTTTGTAATTTTTGTCACTTGTTTTCTATCAGATAAATAATGTTTGAACCACTGACAAGATTTTTGACTAAAACCTATATATTTAAGCTTTGCTAATAACATTTCATGATTTAGAGAATCGTAGGCTTTAGCCAAATCGAGAAAGACTATATTAGTAGCAAAACCTGTATCCCAATTTTCTAAAATATCATCTTTAAGTTTACAGAGTAAAGTAGAAGTACTAACATTTTCTCTAAAACCTGATTGGTTGTCTGGTAAAATATCATATTTTTTTAAATACTCTATTTCTTGGTCAAAAACTATACGTTCTAAAATTTTAGATATTATAGAAAGTAGAGAAATGGGTCTAAAATCATCTACATTTTCTGCGTTGTGAATTTTAGGAATCGGTATAACTAAACTAGTTTTCCAGATATTAGAAAAATAATTATTTAAAATAGTACAATTTATTATATGTTTAATAGTATTTAAAAAATTATTACTTATACACAGATTTAACATGCGTAAAGTAATACCATCTGTTCCACATGATTCTGTTTTAATTTTTGATAATATTTTAACAATATCATAATTCGCAATTGGTTTTAAATTTAGAAACACATCTTTATCAATTTTAGAAAACTTATTATTCAAATAAAAAGATAGTAAATTTTGATTTGGTGATCCATTTTTTACATAATTTATAAAATGATTATTTAGTACTTGTGCACAAGGATATTCATTTACTGATTTAGATTCTTTTAAATTAATATTAAATTTTTTCAAGTTTTTCCAAAAAAGTCTAGGATTATTTGGATTTATATTATTCTTTATAAATGTTTGCTTTTCATTCTTTATAAATTTAGATAGAAAGTTTCTTATTTCTACATAATCTTTCCAATTTGATTCAGATTTATTTTTACAATATTTTTTGAAAGCTTTTTTTTTTAATTTTGCAAAATTTTTTATATTTGAATTAATCCATGAGTTTGTTTTTTTATTTTTATTTATTTGAACTGGTGCAGTTTATTAAATAAATTTAGGATATTATTGTTAAATATTTCAATTTTAGTATCAAAATTATTAATGTTTTCAATTGCATTCCAATCAATTTGAGATAAATCGTCATTAAATAAATCAAAATTAATATTTTTAAAATTTCTGTAGTACCTTAATGAACTAGGAGATTTATTTTCTAATAAAAGTTTACAAAATACCATTGAATGATCAGTTAGAGAAATTCCCGAAGAATTTTTTATTAATTGTGCTTTGAATATACCAGAATCTGTGATATTGATATTTTCATCTATATAAAGATGATCAATTATTTTTGGTGACGTTTCTTTTCTTGTAGGCTCTGAAATAATTTGTTTCAAACTGAAAGTGGCAAATAAATTTTCAAGAAGATAACCATCTTGATTTTTATTGTACAGATCAACATTAAAATCACCTGTTATGATCAGTCTATCAACCGATAAGTAAACTTGTGGAATTACCTGGTTAAGAATAAGAAATGAATTGAAACTAATGTTTGGTGGTTTATAAATGATTCCAAAACCTACTTTTTCTTATTAATTAAAATATTAAGCCAAAATGTTTCCAAAGGTCTAGTGTCAAGAACAGTTATTATGTTATTTGTAGTAAGCAAACTATTCGTATATCAATAATTCTATTTCTCTATTATGACAATGACAATTCCTTTTTGATTACAACTGGTAGTAGTATTATACAGTGTAACATAAATTTAATAATATAACATCTTCTCTTTTTTACAAAACGAAGTGTTTGACTAATATTAGGTATACAACGTAACAAAAATTAATTATAACAAAAAATTAATTATATAACATTTCCTTTTTATAGAACAAAGTCTTTGAATTTGTCTGGCAGTCTTATTTTCCTTTGACACCTGCTTGTGGATGGTTGTGGTTCATTTGTGTTGTTTGCAAATTGATCCTGTTCTCGCTCTTCCACTTCACGGCCGGATTCTACTTCATGTTTTGATTTGTTGTTAACCTTTTCAGTCATTTGATCTTCCTGTATGTCTTGTTCGTTATCATTCTCAAACTTGTTTGTTTCTCTATCTGTGTCACTATCAATATATTTGTAGTCATATGTATTGGTTTGTTCTTTAATATTTTCTTTTTCTGGATTTTTTATTTGAGTGTTATACAGTTTGATGTGTACTCTACTTCTTCTGTACTCCATGTCGTTACTTTTATTTTTTACGATATATGATCTACTATCATATTTTTTTACTATAGTTCCGGGTATCCATTTATCAGATGTTGCATTCTTCTTGAAATAAATAAAATCGCCTTCTTTTAATTCTTGAATTTGTGTGCTTTTTCTATCATAATATTCTTTTGAAATGTTTCTTCTTTCTGATATTTTCTCATGGACATTTTTTATTACATTTGGTTCATATAAATAGGGTATCATAGGTATATCACTCCGTGTTCTTCTTGAAAATAGTCTCTGTGTAGGGCTTGATTCTATTTTATTTGGTGTGTTTCTCCAAATTAGAAGATTCCTATAAAAATCTGTTCCGTCTTCTTCAGATTTTTTTATTAACTGTTTTGCAATCTTTACAGAAGCCTCGGCTTTACCATTTCCTTGTTGATGGTGGGTACTTGAAGTTTTGTGTATGAAATTCCATTCTTTAGCGAATTTCGTAAATTCTTTATTTATAACAGTGTTTATGTTAATTGAAATGATATAAGGATAATTCACTTAATTTTTAGAATTTATTATTTAAACTGTAGTTCTTGTTCGTTTAATAAAATATATTTTAATTTAAATCACACCGCCCACAAAATGGCTATTTTTCACCCAATTATATTTGAGCATTCTCGTCAAATATTTTAATGTTTTAGCTTAAACAATTCTATACTCTTAGGTAAGGAATAATAGTAATTTATAGGTTTCCAATAGTACTTTTGTAATTGAAAAAATGCTAATATAGTATTCAAAGAAGTAAGACCACTTTTGAACTCTAATAAAATAAGTCTATATTTCAAGCAATGTTTTTTTTTAGTTATTCCAATGACGTTTTGTTGAAACAGTATTAACTTTAATATAACCAAAGTGAAAGTGGTCAAGAATAATACTATTATTGAAAATAGCAGAGCAGTTTTTTCTGTGTATGAATGAGCGAGAGAAGTGGGATGTTCTAGGCTTTTGTAGCCGAACAGTAAAGGGATACATACGTAACGAGCGTCTTGTTGTTTTGTTCGGAACAGTCAAGGGGGAATTAGGTATAGCGGCTAGTTCTTCAGAGCAAAACCCGTGGAAGTATCGGTAGAAAAGGGATAAATCCCCGACAGTACGCCAATGAGCGAAAGGAGGGAGTTTTCTTGTGAGGACAGGGTCATTGATGAGTCGAATGG
Organism: Philopedon plagiatum; assembly: GCA_963971165.1. Lineage (NCBI taxonomy): Eukaryota > Metazoa > Arthropoda > Insecta > Coleoptera > Curculionidae > Philopedon > Philopedon plagiatum. Next base: position 23,764,321 of record OZ020198.1, on the reverse strand, counting down.
TTTCTCTTTTGGATAGAATCAAAGATGCTTAGTGTCGAAGGTGTTGCCGCTCCCCAGACATGGGAGCAATACTCTAGGTTAGGTCTTATTTGGGAAACACAGAGAGTGTGTAAGTTGGAAGGAAAGAAGCATTTTCTGACTTGAAAGAGACAACCAATAAAACCAAGCTTTTAAGCTGCTAATGATTAGCTAATTCGTTTAGGTGGTACTATCAAAATGTACGGGGACTAGGTACGACGACGGCTGATCTTTTCAACGTGATATCCACTGGAAATGACGAATAAGATGGTTTTATATATACAGAAACCAGATTTGGGACGGATATATTGAACAGTGAGTTGTTTGATTCTAATACATTCAATGTATTTCGCAGCGATTTTCTTGCGACTGGCACTAAACGAGGTGGCGGTGTTCTGTTTGCGCTTAATAACAAAATTAATGCATTACAAATTAGTTTGCAATCCTTCTCATCGCTGCTTAACGATATTAAATTTATTTACTTTTTATTGGTCAAAATAACAATTATCGCGTTCTGTCTTGGTATGTTATATACCGCCGTCTCATAGTACTGATGTATATGAAATAGTATTTGAAGCAGCATCAGAATTATATTGTATTTATGGCTCAGATTTCTTGTTTATTGGCGGTTTTAATCTACCCGAATATATTAACTGTATCACGAACGATGTTTCTTGTGAATTGGTTATATTGTTGGATATTGTAACTAAATAAATAAATAAATAATAAAAACATAATGTGGCTATTGAAGTAATGTGTTTGTGCCAGCTGAGATCATGTTTGAAAGCGATGCCAACAAGATCGAACGTTTCATTATGCTGTAGGGCTTTGCCATCCATATGGATGGGATAAGTGTTGCTGGATTTGCGTGACAGGAAGCAAGACTGGATTTTGAAGGCGTTGAATTGAATGAGTTTCTTGGCACCCCAATCTAAGATTAATTGAAGATCTTGAGCAAGAGATAGGTGCATGAATCTGCGTCTATTGTCCATGGAATTCCTTAAAATAGGCTAATCAAAAATCACTCGTTGGTTGATTTTTGCTATCGTAGTGAATACTGAACTTCACTAATGTGAGGGATTCTACTGTTTTTGGCGGTTAATAACCAACAAAATACGAATTTGAAAGTATTTTTTGCTTAAAGTATGTAAGTCTAGTGATCATAGTTAACAATATTTATAAAATAAAAACATTACAAAAAAAGAATATATGGATCAATTTAAAATACATGACTCTTGTAACCGCATTAATTCTATTAAAAATTGTATTAGTTTAATTTTCTTTGAACAGTAAAATGCGGAAAAAAATTGTTATTGTTAAATCCCAGTCTACGAAATGGAAATTTAACTAACATAGCCTGGTAACAACGATAGGCTTTGTATGGCTATTATAGGGACAAAAGTTGCGCTAATAGTGAACGATAGTTGTATAGTTGAGGTAAAGGGCGCGGCCCCCCTTAACTAAATTATGATTAATGATTCCCAGGTCAATTTTCATAATGAAGTTCTTTAATAAACAAGATCTTCCCTTAATTTGCATTTCGGGTCGGTAGAGGAAGTTTCGGATTTAGTTTAGTCATCGTGTTTTTAATTCAATTTACTTGTAGAGCTAAAAAATGTTTACTTGAATCATGTCAGCTTTGTACAAGTAATTATTATCATACAGTGTGTCCACTAATGATCGTTTCTTAGAAGAGTGTAACTAATAAAAGTTGTATTTGCCTAAGTAATTTTGTATTTAAATATACTAAGTGTGGCGCCCGATAAAATTTCAAAGTTGTATATCTCTGTTCCTACTTACGGGACCAATACCAAATTTAGTATGTTTAATAGCGAGCTCACTGGGAATATTTTGGTAAAGAAAAGAACCTTTTGTAATTTGCGAAAAAAGGTTGAATTGTGGCTCTGCTTCCCCTGGGAAAAATTGAACACGTTTAGGAAGTTTATTTATTATTTTTTCTAAACTAATTTTACATCATTTTGTCGAGAATCTTTAAATTTTAAGAGAAAAAAATTTGTAAGTAAAAAGTTATAGTAATTCGAATTTTTTTTTTAAATTATATTAAAAGGTTGAAAAAAATTCAAGAAGAATAGAATTAGAAGTGACAGAGAAAAAAGAGAGAAGAAAACTAATGACAGTGGGAAGAGGAAAGGGAAAGAAAAACCGACTCACATTCCCCGAGCTGGAAAAATCCGCTAAGATGGTTTCATGGTACTGCAAACATAGAGCAAAGTTTTAAGAGAATTTTTGAGTTTAATTTAAGATTTCCATTTCTTGTGTTATATTATATTATCATCATCTCTGTTATAAAATTTTACTGCTATACAGGGTGATTCAAAAGTAAGCGGCATCCTTTCGGGCGCGTAATCCTTGCATAAAAATAAGGCAAAAAGTTGCTATTAATATGGGCCCGAAAGTGCTTCCTAAGGGAGCTACGCCCCTTTGAATAGGACACCTTAAAGACGATTTTTTCTCTGTAACTTTAAAACCCTTTATAATTAAATTTTGAAAATTGGTGTACGGTATAAACATTTGATGGTAAATAAGATCCTAAATTCAAAATTTTAAAATCTTATTCAGGGGCGTCACATGCGGGGAAGGGTGAGGGTAAAAACATCCCTTTTTCTTTTACTCTTTAGGATATTGTGATTTTGTTTGGAAATTATAAAATTCTACAGTTTTTTACGTAAAAAAGGTCCTCTTAGTTCAATTCGATAGAGCGTACCATTTACGAGAAAATCGACTTTGAAAACTTTCTGGTAGTACGTTTATTCATAATAAAATTACTAGATACGCATTCAAAACGAAGTTCAGTGCCTAATTTAGCTTGTCGTGACGCTAATGGTAATAATTTTGAACATTTTCTCTAAATTGTTATATAAAATGTTAGTAAGAAAGTGTGTTTTTTCTTCTATGGTAATGCAGATTAATTTTCATCAATAAACATATGCAAATCAGAAAATTTTCAAAGTCGATTTTCTCGTAAATGGTACGCTCTATCGAATTGAACTAAGAGTACCTTTTTTACGTAAAAAACTCTAGAATTTTATAATTTCCAAACAAAAGCATAATAACCTAAAGCGTAAAAGAAAGAGGGATGTTTTACCCTCACCCTCCCCCGCATGTGACGCCCCTGAATAAAATTTTAAAATTTTGAATTTAGAATCTTATTTACCATCAAATGTTTATACCGTACACCAATTTTCAAAATTTAATTGTAAATGGTTTTAAAGCTATAGAGAAAAAATCGTCTTTAAGGTGTCCTATTCAAAGGGGCGTAGCTCCCTTGGGAAGCATTTTCGGACCCATATTAATAGGAACTTTTTGCCTTATTTTTATGCAGGGATTACGCCCCAGAAAGGATACCGCTTACTTTTGAATCACCCTGTATAATGTCACGTAAAGATTTGTAACAAAGATCCTACACAGTAACTAAAACAATAATTAATTTTATTGGATAACTTGTTATTAATTTTCTATATCTGTATCACCCGGCATGAAAACGTTTTCTTTTTCGTGATGAAATATACAATGTAATAAGACTTTTTCGGCTTCATTTATCAGAAAATGTGAGATAAAATATATTTCACCAGTGCCGTTATATCGCCTTAGAATGCTAGGCGTTCTGGGGGAGATTTTTTTCTAATTATGAACAGATTGTGTACACTCGGCAACCCTGATCGCATTTTAAAGGTCTTCTGGTGCCAATAAGAGCCTTGTAATGTGCATTTATGAAAAATATTACTGCCATTTCCGACATCGCTATATTCCGATGTAAATAAATCTCTTGCACTAAAAGAGAATAATTTCCTTTTAATTTGCAAGTTTATACTTTATTTATGTACTTAAGGGTAGTAATCAGTTCCCGTTTTGAGTTTGTTTAGAATTATTGTTTTTCGGTTAGTTTCTGCTACAGCAAATGATTTTCCAGGGTGCAGACGCATGAAAAATACATACAGGGTATTCCAAACTCAGTGGCGTGTTAGAAGTATCTAGAGAAAGAAAAAAGGTAGCCGTTTGAAATTTGGGCTACACCCATAGGAGACCGTAAATTCCGTTTTAAAAATATGTTTACATTACAGCGTTGCCAGATCTACTCGTACCTGATACCAACTTTGTTTTTTTAAATATAATATCCTGGATTTTATTACATTTTTAAATTCCATGAAACATATTGAATCTTTTTTATGAAACATGTCCTAGCCTTTTCGGCATTAAAAAATATTTTTTGAGAAATTTGGCAACAAACCATGTCTGAATAAAAAATATCATTTCTTCGCCACCAGCGTAGCTAGAAATATGAATTCTATATATATATATATATATATATATATATATATATATATATATATATATATATATATATATATATATATATATATATATATATATATATACATATATATATATATATATATAGAATCATAATTTGACATGAAAATTAGATTATCGCTTACAGGGTGTTTACAAAAGAATGCGCTTTTGGTAGAACATATAAATAACATATAATAAAATAAAATAAGATCGGGAGAACGTGGTGGCCAGTTCGATGGATCTTCTCGTCTAATTCATCTATATCTTTAAACATATTAAAAAATTCTCTACTGACCTCGTTTGTGCAGTGACCTGCAGCTCCATCGAATTGATAGAAATGGTTTTGATACACATTGAGTGGTAAATCATCTAAAAACTTGCTGATACTAAGAATCCCTAAATATTTTTGAGAGGACAAATTTTCGTCATAGATACAATATACACATTTATTGTTCATTATGAAGCAAAACACATTGAAGCTAAATTTTTGTTGATGCCGCCTTTCCAATACAAAATGTGGATTTTCTAAAGCCCAAAAATGGTTATTCCAGCGATTGAAAATTCCTTCGCGCGAAAATTTCTGACTCGTCGGTCTAAATAATTATTTAGTAGTATATCTCTGTTGCTACTTATGGGACCAATGCCAAGTTCAGGTTTTTTTAATAGTGAGCCTACTAGGAATGTTTCGGTAAAGAAAAAAATATTTTGTAATTTGCGAAAAAAAGGTGAATTTTTGAATTGGCCCACCTGGGAAAAAAATTAGCACGATTAGGTAGTTTATTTATTATTTTTTCTAAACAAATTTTACATCATTTTGTCGACAATTCTTAAATTTTAAAAGAAAAAAATGTGTTAGAAGAAAGTTATAGTCATTTGAATTTTTTTAAACCTAAAATATAACTTCAAATATATATGCATATTACATATATATATATATATATATATATATATATATATATATATATATATATATATATATATATATATATATATATATATATATACAGTCAACTTCGGATATAACCAACCACCAAGGGGATCTTTAAACAGTTCGTTATAGCAGGACGTTCGTTATATCCGAAGTGCAGACAATAAAACAAATATGTACTATGTACATGTACATACATATGTATAGGTACTTTTTGTGAGTCGTTTATTATAATCAATACATAATAGTATTTTTAAATTATGTAGGTACTTATTAAACATACATATTTGTATAATTTATACAAAATCAGTAATTTGAAATTTTTTCTTTTTTCTAGTACATGTTTTTCAATTTTAATTTGTAAGTAATCACCAGACTCAATCAACACTCTTGTTGTCAAAATTATTATTATTAAAATTTACGAATATTAATAGTCTTTGACTTTTGTAACTGATAGTCCCTACAGATTTAGGCATTTACAACCCCATTTTGCAGTTTTGTAATTATGTCAACTTTTTCTGCAAGTGTTTATAAACTTTCGCTTGCTGAATTTTGGCGCGCTCTGCTCCATGCTAGAACAATATTCCCTCGCCTATTGCCGAAATTAAACTACAAATTGAAATGGCGCCTGACAGGTCGCTTCTCGACCCGTTATCCGAGAATACCAACCATAGAGAAGCGACAAAACGTGTCGGTGCCTTTGATATTTAGGGTAACCAGTTTTGCTGACCTTGGGCAGACACGTATCCACAATATTGAACGGAGAAAGATATTTCGTCACACTAATGATGCGGTATAGACAGAAGTCCACATTATCGTCGCACATGCCCTGTGAAATCTTCTATTGTCTTTGTCGCTTCTCTATGGTTGCTATTCTCGGCCGTTACTGTACGAATATGGAAGTGATACGTACGTGAAATTTCGACAGTTCGTTATAACCGAACTTCCACAAGCAAAAACTAATCAAAATAGGGTTCGCTATAGCCGATAGTTCGTTATAGCCGGGTTCGTTATAAACGAACAAAAAATACATACATTCTTATGGCGTTTTGGCCGGACCATAATTTTTGTTCGTAATAACCGGTGGTTCGTTATATGCGGAGGTCGTTATATCCGAAGTTCACTGTATATATATATATATATATATATATATATATATATATATATATATATATATATATATATATATATATATACTTATATATATAGTAAACTAGTAATATTGGGTTGTGCAGCAAATGAAAGAATACTCTTTAAAGTTGTTCCAAGGTTTCGAAAATATTTATTTTCATCTTCAGGGAGACTACAAAGGATTGCTAGTATTAAACATGGTTCTTATGATATTAACCATTGTTTTAAGTGAGCTTATAAGCAGGTTTATTACTTACAACTTAATTGAGGATGTTCATTAAAGGTGTTAAAGTATTATCCAGGGAATCAGTGAAGTCCTCCAGGGTGAGATCGAAAACCAAGCGTCATGAATTACTTAATTATTCTAAATTTACATTTATTACACAATAGCACAGACAGATTGAAATTACATGAAAGTCATTAATTAAAAAATTCTTTAAAAATTAAAAATCATTTCTTTCTCAATTTTTTGAAATTCATTTTGGCCATGCGGCACGAGATGACAGACTGATTTGTTTGAGCGGGAAACTCACTATGGACTGTCAGAAGTCAAATATTAGCGACATCTGTGTATTATATTAAATTATATGCGAAATATGATTACAGAAGTCTGTAAAATTAGGTGTATTATTTACCTTGTTGAGATAACTTGTTGGATTTATATTACGGTCAGGAAGTAAACCCTAGCAGATGAATTTAAAAGCTTATTTAACTGAGACATCTATGAATTTCAATTAGAATTATTTGTAATTTGATAAAAAGATTTTGTTATATGTAAGAAATGGGTAAGTATTCCTGAATTTGTTGTGAAGGAAAAAAATAATTTTTATTATACAATCAATTGTCATTATACTTCAATCTCAGAGTCGTTCAAACGATGATCCTTGTCTAAAAATAATAGATATGAATATATTTCACTTAGGTGTTTGATATCGGTTTTTTTATTTATGCAATTAGGTTCTTGTGAAATAAAGGCCATTTCAAAAAAAAAAAAAAACCGATATCAAACACCTAAGTGAAAAATATTTATATCTATTATTTTTAGACAAGGATCATCGTTTGAACGACTCTGAGATTGAAGTATAATGACAATTGATTGTATAATAAAAATTATTTTTTTCCTTCACAACAAATTCAGGAATACTTACCCATTTCTTACATATAAGAAAATCTTTTATCAAATTACAAATAATTCTAATTGAAATTCATAGATGTCTCAGTTAAATAAGCTTTTAAATTCATCCGCTAGGGTTTACTTCCTGACCGTAATATAAATCCAACAAGTTATCTCAACAAGGTAAATAATACACCTAATTTTACAGACTTCTGTAATCATATAATTTAATATAATACACAGATGTCGCTAATATTTGACTTCTGACAGTCCATAGTGAGTTTCCCGCTCAAACAAATCAGTCTGTCATCTCGTGCCGCATGGCCAAAATGAATTTAAAAAAATTGAGAAAGAAATGATTTTTAATTTTTAAAGAATTTTTTAATTAATGACTTTCATGTAATTTTAATCTGTCTGTGCTATTGTGTAATAAATGTAAATTTAGAATAATTAAGTAATTCATGACGCTTGGGTTTCGATCTCACCCTGGAGGACTTCACTGATTCCCTGGATAATACTTTAACACCTTTAATGAACATCCTCAATTAAGTTGTAAGTAATAAACCTGCTTATAAGCTCACTTAAAACAATGGTTAATATCATAAGAACCATGTTTAATACTAGCAATTCTTTGTAGTCTCCCTGAAGATGAAAATAAATATTTTCGAAAGCTTGGAACAACTTTAAAGAGTATTCTTTCATTTGCTGCGCAACCCAATATTACTAGTTTACTTCCTAACTAGTCAGCAACGACTACCCTCTATATATATATATATATATATATATATATATATATATATATATATATATATATATATATATATATATATATATATATATATATATATATATATATATATATATATATATATATATATATATATATATATATATATATATATACATATATATATATATATATATATATATATATATATATATATATATATATATATATATATATATATATATATATATATATTGGTAAATATATTATAACGGGTTTATCTTAAGTGCAGTATTCGCTTATTAGGAAAAAATAATACTATTAAAGACAGGGGTTTCCCACTTTAAAGAAATCTCTGAATTAAATCGAAGAAAACGTTTCTTTATTTTACGATAAAAGATACAGTGAATTGAAGTAATAATTAAAAAGGTTTTATTTTAAATACTTTGTGCTTTTATTAGGAAGAAATATGGGTAAATATATGTGTTTTTTATTTTAAAGTAATTTTCTTTAATTTAAGTTTTTTTTGTGTGTAAAGTAAGGCAACTAACCTGTCAGAAATTAGTAGTTTTTTTCTTAAATAATAGAGAACTTCCTAAAACAAAGTATTGGATTCCTGAAGAGTTCTTTTGCTAAATTTTATTTTAATAATTTTCCCAAGAAAAGTCTTAATTAATATTTTTTCGAATCTAATACAAAATATATACGTTTAAAAAGGATATTTATAAAGTATATCATTAAGTGACAAAAACGTACTTACAAAGGATTTTAAATTTCTTTTTATTTAACGATTTTAAATTTAATCAATTCTAACTTTGTCTTTGTAATTTTTTATTCAAAGGAGCTTTGTTAATCGAAGAGCAATTACTCCGATTCAGTAGTTAATTTTAACAAGCGAAACTTTGTCATAAAATTACCCCAATAAAAATATCAAGAGAAAAACAGAAAAAATACATTTACGAAGAAAGACGTTTGTTTTAAAGGACCAGTCATAAATAAAAATTACTGTTTCGTGTAATGAGGTAATAACACACAAAAATAGGGCAATTCGGAAAATACCTACCCAAGACGTTTCCTCGTTTCAGGATGAATAGAGATGAAGTGTGTGAAATTAAACTTTATTGCAGGTAATATAAAACAGATGTGCCAAAAGCGCGACTTCGTTTCATTTAAAATTAATTTGGCTAGTCTAATTCGAATTAACGATCTTTTGCGCAGAATGGATGCCAATGACGCTGGAATCACACTAAAATTATTATTTAAATCCCTTATTTATTTGCAAAAAAAGGCAATGAACCCTAATCACAATTGTTCGCCTTTATTAATAGCTAAAAAAATAAAAGGTCTATTTCTGCATGGAACAAAATATTCTTGTTTCAAGAAAAACTATTTTCCTAAACATTTTAAATTTAGTGAATTATTCCCAGATAAATAGAACTTTCTGTTCTGTTCGAGGATTCCTATGGCCTCTTGCCTGTCCGGCATCCAGCCAACATTATAAATAGAACTTTCTTGGTATATTAAATACACACATTTTTAAGTAAGGAACTCATGTTATTAACATAATATCTCTATTCAAGTGTCAAATGTCGAAATACGAGAGAGTTCAAAGTAAAGACTTTACCTACTTGTAGATCCGCAAGATATGATAAACTCATGGTAAGAATTAAAACTTGTGATATTTTGTCGAGCCAAGAACACGCGCTTCTTGGGACAAGAAATAAATTTCTTGTCCCAAAAACACGTATTTCTTGGGACAAAAGGAAAATTTCTTGACGGAAATCTAATATTTCTCCGAAAAATAAAATAATACAACCCTCCCCTCATGTCATTCCATTTTTCTTCAGCTCTGGGCCCACCACTTTCTTAGTTCGATCTCTCACTCACTATTCGTTATTTCACCTAATTTTACAACACTTAGCACTTTGCACATATCTGATAATACATATTATATTATCTGATACTGATTATAAGCGATTATATTCTTATAATGGTACAAATGGGCTCTAATATTTCAAGTTATTTGTCATAGCCAAATTGCGGGGAGATAAAGTTTAGCGCAGTATGAGCCACTTTCACGTAATAGTTTTACATAAGACAAGTTCGTTTCTTTTTAGTTATTTTATAAATGTAAGTATCCTACAATACCCACGTCCAGAAATACGTAAGCTTTAAGGAATAGGGAGGAGTTTACTTGAACTAATTCTAAAAAATGTTTATGGTTAGTCAGCAGTATTCTTAGATTATAGATAAACTTAAACATTTGTTCATTTAAAGAAATTTCTTTTCTTTATTACTTATTTATAGCTTACTTGGCTCAAGAATAAAAAAAATGTAGAAAGCTTTGTAAGATCCCTGGTTGAAGAAAAGGATTTCTTGGTTCAAGCTTATATTCTTAAACCAAATCGATAAATTTTAAGAAAAAAGAAGATTCAGTACAAAATTACTACCGTGTTTAAAAGAAGTATTGTTACATAAACGGACTACGTAGCTGGACACAGAATTACTTGGTATGAAAAGCTTTTTTATCAGACACGTGATAAGTGCAGTGTGGTAGTGAAATAAGACGACATAATGAATAGCGAATGAGCGATCAAATTTAGAAAGTGGACCAAGGGCTGAATAACAATGGTACGACATGAGGTCATTCCAAGAAAAGTTTAGTATATAATTTTTTTACTTTTACTAAATTAAAATGTCAAATTTAATGTGAACTGAAAGAAAGCCTTAAATGAGTTTATTTCAAATACACTATTATCTTACTAGGAGGAAATAACATGGTCAATGATATGGGTTCGTTACTTAAAGAAATATTTAAATTATATCAAAGAGTTCCTTATTTTAGGATACTGTGCATTAAAATAAATAGTTAAAAGGGTTTTATTTTAAATACACTGTCCTCTTATTCGGAGGAAATAATATGCTCAGTGATAAGTGTTTGGTACTTTAAAGAAATTTTTGAATTAAGATCAAAGAGCTCCTTATTTTAAGATACTGTGCATTAAAATAAATAACTAAAAAAGTCTTATTTTAAAGACACATGAGGAAATAATATGGTCAGCGATTAGGGTTTGGTACTTTAAAGAAATTTTTGAATTAAGATCAAAACGTTCCTTATTTTAAGATACTGTGCATTACAATAAAGAATTAAAAGGGGTTTATTTCAAATACACTGTTCTCTTATTAGGAGGAAATAATATGATCAACGATATGGGTTTCCTGCTTTAAAGAAATCTTTGAATGATATCAAAAAGTTCCTTATTTTAAAATACTGTGCATTAAAATCAAGAAATAAAATTGTTTTATTTTAAATACACTGTTCTCTTGTTAGGAGGAAATAAAATGGCCAGCGATAAGAGTTTGATACTTTAAAGAAATTTTTGAATTCAAACCAAAGAGTTCCTTTTTTTAAGATACTTTGTATTACAACAAAGAATGAAAATGATTTTATTTTAAATACACTGTTCTCTTCTTAGACGGAAATAATATTGTCAGCTATGAGGGTTTGGTACTTTCAAGAAATTTTTGAATTACGATCAAAGGGTTCCTTATTTTAAGATACTGTGCATTACAATAAAGAATTAAAAGGGTTTTATTTTAAATACACTGTTTTCTCATTAGGAGGAAATAATATTATGATCAATGATGTGGGTTTCTTACTTTAAAGAAATCTTTGAATGATATCAAAAAGTCCCTTATTTTAAGATACTGTGCATTACAATCAAGAATTAAAAGAGTTTTATTCTAAATGCACTGTTCTCTTATTAGCAGGAAATAATATAATCAGCGATATGGGTTCCTTAATTTAAAGAAATCTCTGAATTATATCAAAAAGTTCCGTATTTTAAGATACTGTGCATTAAAATAAAGAACTAAAATGATTTTATTTTAAATACATTGCTCTCTTATTGCAAGGAGATAAAACGATCAACGATATGGGTTTGTTACTTTAAAATAATTCTTTCAATTATATCAAAGAGCTCCTTATTTTAGGATACTCTGAATTAAAATAAAGAATTAAAAGGGTTTTATTTTACATACACTGTCCTCTTATTAGCAGGGCATAATATGGTCAACGATATGGGATTCTTAATTTAAAGAAATCTTTATTATATCTTAAATTATATCAAAGATTTCCTTATTTTAAAATACCGTGTATTAAAATAAAGAATTAAAAGGGTTTTATTTTAAATACACTGTTCTCTTATTAGCATAAAATAATATAGTCAACGTTATGGGTTTCTTAATTTAAAGAAATCTTTGAATTATATCAAAGAGTTCCGTATTTTACGATACTGTGGATTAAAATAAAGAATTAAAAGGATTTTATTTTAAATACATTGCTCTCTTATTAGAAGGAAATAATTAGATCAACGATATGGGTGTGTTACTTTAAAGAAATCTTTGAACTATATCGAAGGGTTCCTTATTTTAGGACTCTGTGCATTAAAATAAATAATCACAAGGATTTTCTTCGAAATACACTGTTCTCTTATTAGAATTAAATATGTTCAAATGCATGGATTTCCAACTTTAAAGAAATATTTTTTTGAATTATATCAAAGACAAGGTACTTATTTTAAAGTACTTACCGTTAATTGAAACAAAACGCAAACATTTGTCATTAAATACTGCATACTTTTAAGAGTTTCATCGTCTTTACTAGCAATTCCCGTGTGAGAAAGAGTAGATAATTAAAATTTGTGTTGAACCCGAAACACGAGACTCTTTCACGTCAAATACAGCTTAACCGAGCGATTCCCGAATTGAGGTCAACTTGATTTCGAATTGCACATCCGAAACGTAATTAAAATACTTCAATAATCACTCCGAATTCTAGAGGGAACTATTTCCGACTGTGATAATATAGTCTTCTTTTTCTAATTTAATAAAATGTCTCTTAAATTGTGGAAGTTTTTTTATTTTTTTTTAGTATTTCAAGAAAATTCATCATTATCATTAAAAAAACATCGGTCAAGTGCAAACTATACATGTACAATTAGTGTTCCGTGCCATCAGCCCCCCACTTAACCTGAGCAAACCTCGGCCGAACGATCTCCGTCCATCTGCCGCGCTACCCGCCGCCGACGGCACCAACGCCGTATCACATCGCGTATGCGCGGAGCTGAGTTGGCCAAATTAAAAATTTTGAAAAACGTGTGAGATCAAAAATTGTCCCTTACATCGTGAGAAATATTTTTTGTTAAAAAACTTTTTCTCTAAAACCAATGTCTCAGCAGTTCTAAGGAAATAAACAACTGAATTGTTTACAACAATTGACCGCACTAGAATTTTTTAATCCTAATAATTTTTGCTCAATCTACACCTAATTCTCAATGTTCATGATTTTTTTCAGATTTTTCTGAGAGATCCTTTTGGAGATAAGGGTGGGAGACACACATTTTTAATAATTTTTCCCGAAGAAGGTTAAAAAATGCATTAAAAAATACATCATATATGTCGTTGAATTCGTGCTTCATTAAGCTTACATTTGACACCCTTCACGATGCCCTTGAAAAGAAAAATTCTGATATTTCCTAATGCTTTTGGTGGTAAGGGTGGGGGACAGCAATTTTTAAGCGTTTGTCCCGAAAAATGTTTGAAAAATGCGTAAAAAAATACATCATATATATATATATATATATATATATATATATATATATATATATATATATATATATATATATATATACCGGGTGCCCACGAGTTTACTGGCCAGCTCGTTATTTTGTTAAGAAATAATGTTTCGATTTGAAATTTTGGGAACTCGTATGGTTGCTTTAGGTGCAGATTTTTAGTGCTCGAACATCTGACTATCGTTTCCGGTTCAACCGGAAATACAGTCAACTTTGTTATTTTAAACGAAACCCCCTGTATATTTTTTA